>OY992776.1:137500-260324 GCA_963921325.1 Logfia minima
AACTTATCATTCGTTTTACATATTGAAAAAAGTAATTCTTTGTATTTATTTTCTTTCAAGAGGTGTAATGATTATCATATTTTTGACTTTAAAACCATAATAACAAGAGAGTTTTTAAAATTTGGAGGCTCTTAGAAACTGGTGGCTATGTACCATATTGCACTTGTCGATATCCCCTATTAATGAAATATGATGTGCAACGTCACGTTTTTAAGGTTTATAATTGTTTGAGTAAGGGGGTGTTTAGCTTAGCTTACAAATTGGAGTTTAAACTTAACAACTCAATCTCAAAGGTTCTGTCCCTTGACTTTCTATAAAATGAACTCTTTACATTTAAAAAGCTATTAAGTCAAAGAGTGTTTAGCATATAATTTGAATTTTCTTACCACAAATAAGCTAAAAAGCTCATTTAAAAAGTTAACCCAAACATCAAAACATTCTTATTATATATTTTTGTACGGGCTAAATTGTCATCTGATGAGATTTTAATAGTGTGGAAGAGCTTTAATAAGGAAACGTTCAAATAGTAAAGTTTGTTACGATAGTAATGGTAGGAATGAATATTTTAATTTTTAATTTTAAGATTAATTAATTTGTTTCTAAAAAAATTATATCAAAATTATTAGAATCTTATACTATTTAATATAAAATATATTTTTTTTAAATACGTGATACACAACTAATTTTTGTGATACACACTACAAAATATGTAGTGTATATCACATTTAAAAGTTATAAAAGTTGTGATGAACAATTTTAATTGTATATAATATATATACATATACATATATTTTAAAAAATTAATCTTATATTATAAAAAATAAAATTATAATTGTTTTAGTATTATTTTAAAAAAATAAAATTAAAATATGTTAAAATTAAAAATAAAAAAATTTATTCTTTCTATTACCATCGTAACAAACTTTACTATAGTAACTTCTCTCCATTTTAATGTTAGGGGTACAATATTTTATTTTAAAAGTTACCTTGTAGAGAAAATAATAGTAACAGTAATATCAATAGAATTTCGGTACTAAAATTGATGAATATTTGCCGCCTTTAAACAAAAAAGAAAGGAACAAAAATTTGAAAGATTTTTTTATTATTTTAAGGGCTAAACTGTTATCTACAAAACTGACGGGGTTAGAAAAAATAAGTAAACTTTGCTACCAAAAAAATTGATATTTCCCGCCAAAAACAGGAAGTACAAGAAGAGTTGCGCTGTGTGTCGATTGGAGCTCAACATTGGAAGACGAGGAAGAAAATCAGTTTGATCGAAAAATGACAAAAACATGGCAAGTCTTTTCCGATGGCCGGAATAATTTCCGGTGGCAATCTTCTTCTTCCTCTTCCACTTCCGCACAAAAAGCCCTAATTGAAAAACCTAATTCTCCTTCTGACCATCATCTCCCTTCTGTCTCCAATGTCTTGTTTCAAGGTATTTTACATTACATATATACTTTAACTGTTGTATTTATCTAACATATATATCTATAATACCGAGTATTGAGATATGTAGTTTTAGCAATGGAATGAATAGAGTAACATATCTTTTTATTTTATTTTATTATTTTTATTTTTTTATAATTAATAATACAGGATATTCAAGGCTATATTCTACTGAGAGCCGGAGTGATAACCGTGCAACTGAATTACAGAAATCGGTTGTTGCTAAGCAATCTTCATTAGCCAAAGCATCAACCTTTCTTGGAGATCAATATACAGGTTCATGAATTTTAATATCTTTTTTACAACCTAAGCTGCTTACATGTTTGTTTGTTTGTGATCCAAGTAAGAGTATTATATTATAGGCACACTTTAAACAAAGGTAACATAAAAAATTCAAAAGAGCTCGAAATAGGGAACCACCATTACGGCTTTAGCCTACCCCCCAGCACAAAGGTCCTTGTGAGTCGTGAAAGGGAGGGCTTTTGAGAAACATGTCATGGGTTCAATCCCAATGGGGAAGGGTTGCCTGTCGAAACAACCTTTTGTGAAAGATCATATTGCACAAAAAATGATTTGATGTTCAAGTTTGTTAAAATAGATAACGGTACCTTTTATATTACAATTTGACATTTACATGGTACCTTTTTGTAACAAAATTGAACGTTCAGTCCTATGATTGTAAAACACATTGAACATTCAGTCCTATTACTGTAACAAATTGATAACAATTTGAACGAGTCCTATCATTGTGCAGTATGTTTGTTGATTCCCTATTCGAGCTTTTCTTGATCTTATGTTACTCTCTGACATTCTTCTTATATTATATATGAATATGAGTATTCAGTGATGTATTCTTTTTTGTTTTGAAGTAGGTTGTTCGAAGCTAGAAGATAATTCTAAAGTAATGGGGACAACAGGCATATTTCGGACTGGATCAGGGAAACCAGTTGCTATTAAACAGTCCTCCTTGTCAAAAGCACAATCATTGTTTGGAGGCCAAGATGATGAGGCTTTTATAGATACAGGTCTATTGAAAGTATACTTATTTAACTTTTCAAATAAGGCTACTAGTGCTTTGATCTTCGGTGTTACAACGTGTATTAATTTTGATATGTCTTCTATGTACAAGTTAAATATCAGAGTTAGTTAAGTACTAGTTTATTGAGTATTGGTGTGGTTAGACAATAGTGTCTAACTAAAATTGTCTCAAGTCCAAATATAAATAAATCTATCCTTTGAGAAACATCAATTCTCATAAGAGCTTACTAATACCTAGAATAATATTTTTTCTGGAACAGGATGTTTGAAGGAACGTGAGGATAGCAGTAATAAAACTAAGACTTCTTTGACTTTTCAAACTGGATTAAGGAATTCGGTTGCAGCAAGAAAGGGGTCTTTCAACCTGGATGATGAGGCCTTGCCCTTTTCAGGTAATTATTTATCTATCTCTTATGTTTTTAGGTCACTCCATCCTGAGCAGTTTGATACTTAAAGTCAACATCTTGCTAAAACTACGAAAGTGAAATAAAAATAACATTTTTATGCAAGGGAAAACATAATCAACTTTATTTGTGGGATCCTGTTTTTCTGACTTGTTATGGCTTTGCTATTATTTTGCTGAGCCTATGATATTTATGGGGAAGCAGTCTATATATGGTTCAGTTGACTTGAAATGAATGGGTTAGAAACTCGTCCGAAGGAGTAGTTATTCTTGTCTCTAATATCTCTACCTCTGTGTTTTCTTAAAGTACCTAGTTCAAATTTTTACTTTATTGGTGCCCAGACTAAGTACATTATAAATACTAGAGGTATTGCATGTTCAGTGCCATAGTTCCCTGTTCATATCACTTTTCATAATGTAATGATTATTTTATCTTTTAATGGAGTATGGCATGTCTGTTCTCCCTTATTTCCATTTGGAATCTTATATATTTGACCTTAGCAATCCACCATACTGATTTTGTTAATTTTACAGATAGGGCAGGAGGATCATATGGTGGAGATCATGGAACCAGTTCCATGTTCCAAACAGGGTCAGGGAAAGCCGTGAACATATGTTCTACAGGTCTCATCAAAGCCCGAACTTTGTTAGGATTGGAAGAAAATGTTGATGACGATGATGATGCTTCTAAAGGCCGAGAACAATCAATTAGACATGCAAATACCAGTGAAACCTTCTCCTGCCATAAACCTCTGACTGGATTAGGGAAACCGGTTGTTGTTAAGCAATCTTCCTTAGGCAAAGCATCAACCTTTCTTGAAGATCAAGATACAGGTTGATGAATGTTTATATAGTTGAGGATAAAACATATACAGATATTACATTTTTTTATGATCCAAAAGCTTTTAAAGTCTTTTTTGTTTGCCACATCATATCACACTAAGCATCTCCAATGGTAGGTTTATTTATAGCTTTTTTGTACTAAAAATCCCGGTGAAAGACTTTTTCTGTTGAAAGTAAAGACTAACTTTACCAATAGCTTTGTGAAAATGGAATCTTTTGCCAAAAGGTGGTTTTTCTAAGTTGTGTGTGTAGGTTTTGAACAAAAAAGCTTTTGATAAGCTTTTTTCCATTGGAGTAGATAACCTTTTCTACAAGAACAGGTTAGTGGGATATTAGGTGGCAACATTAATAGCTTTTTACCATTGGAGATCCTTTGTATTTATAAGGAAGCTATGTGCTCCAATGGAAATAGCCTTCAAAAGCCTTTTTATTCAAAAGCTACACACATCAAGAAAAAAAAGTCTTTGGGGGGAAAGGCTCAATTTTCTAGGGTCTTTCATTATAAGCTTTTGTTTCCAATGGGAAAAAACCTTTCAGTGACTTCTTTATACAAAAAACCTATAGATAACAATCCCATTGGAGATGCTCGAGATTCAAGAGTATTATAATATATATGAATATGAATTTGGGTGATGTATTATTTGTTTGGAAGCAGGTTATTCCAAGCTAGAAGAAAATTCTAAAGTAGTTGGGACAACAGGCATATTTCGGACTGGATCAGGAAAACCAGTTGCTATTAAACAGTCCTCTTTGTCAAAAGCACAATCAATGTTTGGAGGCCAAGACAATGACGCTTTTGTAGATACAGGTCTATTAGAAGTCTACTTATATAATTTGTCAAATAATATTTCGAAAGACCTCTTCCCATACAGGTTTATTGGGCTACTCAGTCTACTAGTGTTTTTGATCTTTGGGTGTTACGATATGTATAAATTTTGATATATCTTACTATGTACAAGTTAAATACGAGAGTTAGTTAACTACTAGTTTCTTGATACTTGGTATTGGTGTGGTTAGAAAAATTCTAACATATCTTAACTCCAAATATGAATAAATAAATTTATCATTTGATAAACACTCATGCTCATAAAAGTTTACTGATTCCTGGAGAAATGTTTATTTCGGAACAGGATGTCTGAACGTACGTGAGAATTGCAATAATAAATCTGAGACCTCTTTGACTTTTCAGACTGGATCGAGGAATTTGGTTGATGATACCTTGCCCTTTTCAGGTAATTCTTTACCTATCTCTTCCATTTTTAGGTCGGTCAGTGTTTACTTTTTTTATCAATACCAAGTATTAGAAGTGATCGATATTTTATAGCCTTGGCTGTTTGATTCTTTTAATTGAAGTTAACATTCTGCTAAAAATAACATGCTGGTGCATTACATGTTTATGCAACAGAAAGCAATCAACCCTTATTTGTGGGATCCTGTCTTTGTGACTATTATGTGAGTGTTCTAATTTTTCTGGGCCTACATTATCTAAGGGAACCAATGTGTATATGGTTTCAGTTGGTTGAGATGACTGTTACAAACTCTTCCTAAAGGATAAGTTTTTCTTATCTCGAATATTTTTACCTCTCCATTTTGAAAAAGAACCTAGTCCAAAATAAGTCTATTGTACATTATAATTACTAGAGCTTTTGCATGTTCACTGCCACATTTCCTTGTTTATATCAGTGTTCCTCTTCTTTTGCATTTGGAGTCTTATCTAAATTTGACTTTGACAATCTGACATACTAATTTTGTACTTTTACAGATTGGGCAGGAGGATCAGTTGGTAGAGAGGAGGGAACCACATCCATGTTCCAAACAGGATCAGGGAAAGCCGTAAACATAGGTTCTACAGGTCTCATTAAAGCCAGAACTTTGTTAGGACTGGAAGAAAATTTGGATGATGCTTCCAAAGGTCTAGGAAATTCAAGAAAACATGCAAATGTTGGTGAAACCTTCACCTGTCAAGAGGCTACACCAGTTCCGAGCTCATTATTAAAATTTCAGTCTGGTGAATATGGAGGTGAAATGATGAAGATCACTAACAGTTCTGTGCGTTCTAGACCACCACCTATCAAGTTTCAGACAGCTGGTGGAAGATCTGTTAAAGTTTCAGCTGATGCCTTGAAACAAGCAAGGAGCCTTCTAGGAGATCCTGACTTGGGTGATTTCTTAAAAGAAGGGGATTCGGGTTCTCCTGCATTATCATATAATAACATGTTTAAAAAAGAAAATAATGTGTGTGCTTCTTTCATTGATGGTATATCAAAAACGAAGCACATATCTAATAACTTCTTATCCCCATCAAGATCAGCTTTACCTGATAAGAAGACTGAAGTCAGATTAGGAAAGAATTTGATAAAAGAATTTGACGCCGCAGAACGTAATACTGATATGCCTTGTTCATCAGCTGCTTTAACAGAAAATACACCTCATGCACTCGAGGTAGGAAGACGAGCCACATTTAAGAATGTTCGAACTGTAGGTGTTTCCTCAGTGCGAAAGTCTTTGAGTGCGCCATTGGTGGATATTTCAAATGCTATTGGTTTGAAGAACATACGAGTCACAGGCGATAAGAGGAAACTACCAAACCAAAAATATCCAACTCCATTCAAGAAGCCCAGGAATTCCAAATTTATCTCTCCATTGAACACAAAGTCTACAGTAGTTCCTAATGGTAATCTTAAATACAGATATCTATTCATATTAGTATTTTATGATTTTGCTATATAATCCATTCAGCACATGAAGCATTTATTTGCATTAGGAACAATGCCTAAACTTCCAGAAAGGAAATGCAGCAAGAGAAGCGTTTCCACTCGATATCCGTTCCAGTATCATCGCAAGTACATCGAGGAGTACCTTGGAGAGCCACCATACTCTCAGAACATGGTCAGTAGACCATAACCACATCCTTGTAATTTGGATGCATGCTTTCATTTTACTGTTGACACAGTTTGTAATGCATTTATGTCAACAGTTCGAGAACTACCCTGAATGGTTAAGAAAGATAAACCCAGAGAATGCGGACAAGCACTTGTTTGATGATGAATTTGGTTTTAAAAGCATTGGTGTGGATTCCTTCTTTTACATATTGGGCGAATCAGGATGTTCAACTCTTTCAAAAGAGTAAGTACTTAACAGTTCTAACTCGTATTACTATATTCCAGAATGAATATTACACCTACATATCTGAATCGTTATTGTCGCTAGTTACACTCTCTCTCTCTCTCTCTCTCTCTCTCTCTCTCTTCTTTTGTGTGTGTGTTGCCAACTGAAGTCCTGTTACTCAGTAAGTTTAGGCTCTTTTTTCCAATTGAAGTTGCTATGAATGTGAGGATTGGATGCTGATACTTGAATTTAAGTAGTAAAAAGGATCAAAGAAAGTATACTATTGTGACATTCATTCGTCATGGGTTATCTACTTACACATCAAATTCTTGAGACAATTCCATAGGGAGATGGATTATGTATGCAGATAAACCACCCATCTCATATACTGCAGTACATTGCACATGTACAACAACTCGTTAATTTCAAATGGAAATGGATTATGTACTCAGATGAATCACTGATCTTGTTTTCTGCAGTACATTGCACTTGCAACATCTCTTGGTGATTAATTGTTTTCGTAAATACAGTTGCTTCATTTCTGGAAAAAGAAGATTGTTATCCATCAATGTATCTGATTCTAATGCGCATGCTATTACTGTAATGGCCGTACAATTTCTATTTTGTCACTGTAGGTGGACAGCAAATCACTACAGATGGATCATCTGGAAACTAGCATGCTATGAAAGATGCTATCCTGCTAAATTTTCTGGGAAACTATTAACTGCTGACAATGTACTCGAGGAACTGAAATATAGGTACCTCTAATATCTCTGATCATGTTTTTTTTTACCTACTGATTTCTTAAAGACAGAACATGACCATTATAATTTCAAAACTGGTATAATTATCTACATTTTTAGGGAACTAGTTATAAGTCTAACTTATAAAGATATATATATATATATATTGCTGAGACGTGTTTGATAAGGATTACATAATTGATTTCTGCTATTGCCAATGATATTCCTTTCTATAGATATGAGAGAGAAGTTAACAATGGTCACAAATCAGCTCTGAAAAGAATTTTAGAGGGAGATGCTCCCCCTTCTTGCCCTTTAATACTTTGCATAGCATCTATACAGTTGAAGCGTGTTGCTGAATCAGATATGGAGGTTCTCTCTACGTCAAATGTTGTGGATAATTCTACAGTTACAAGCATAGAATTAACAGATGGATGGTAAAGTGAATTAACATTGTAAACTTGAATCCGTGCTCCTTGTATATGTTTAACTTCTTTGTCTTTTAGGTACTCAGTGAAAGGTCTCGTGGATGAATTACTTTTAAGGCAAGTTGTTGCGAAAAAATTGTTCGTGGGACAAAAAATTAGGGTACTTAATTAATCTTGTCTTTTTGTTTAGTCACAATTCTCTTTTATGTTCCATCATTGCTAACTATCCGTCATCTTATGAAGATCTGGGGAGCTCGTTTATGCGGTTGGAATGCACCTGTTTCACCCCTCGAGGTAAATTCGAAGCTAATGTTTGAACTCAAACCACATGTTAGTAGTTGTTGAAACCAATAGGGTTTTTATTAATATATTTCAACTAGGCATCAAGAGAGATCAGCTTATGCTTGCACATCAATGGGACATATAGAGCTCATTGGGCTGACCGTTTGGGATTCTGTAAGACTTAATTACATATACATAAATTATTTGCTTAAAGGGGCAGTTCAGTTTCAGAATATTTAGTGTTTCCTTTTCTTCTGTTCTAGGTAAAAGCGGCTGTCCTCCATTAGCATTTAAGTGCATTAAAGGATCTGGAGGGGCAGTTCCCAGCACATTGGTTGGAGTTACTCGGGTATATCCTGTTTTGTACAGGGAAAGGTATGTTGAAGCTTATATAAAATATACTCAACAACCTCTATTCTACTGTGCTGACTTTTGTTGTTTTTCACTTCTAGGTTAAGTAATGGGTCTTTCGTGGTAAGATCAGAGAGGATGGAAAGCAAAGCGATGCAATTGTATGAACAGAGGTAAATTAGTCACATTTAATGTCTGTTTTACATGTCCTGCCTTTGAATATTGTCAGAAGATGACCAGACTATTTTACATGTGAAATACTTATTTCTACGTCAGGTTTTATTTGTGAGAATGTTTGCATATGGACATGCTTTGCTTTTGTCTTAGATACAAATAACTGTTAACCAATGCTGACAAGCTTTATTTCTGACTTTTGTGTAGGCGTTCAAGCATTGTGGAGAGTGTTATGTCGGAATTTCAGTGGGGGCTCAAAAGTTTCCATGTTAACAATGGGCAAAATACTGGGGATGAAGAGGAAAAACTTTTCCAGCAACTAGAACAAGCTGCTGAACCAGAACTTATAATGGCTGATATGAGTAAAGAACAACTTCTTTCATTTGCTGCTTATCAAGCAAAAGTTGAGGTAACTCTCTCAGGGGCCTTGCCGCATAGTAGAGGAGGCAAAATGAGCGGGTCTGTGTCAAAAGGTGTTTGAGCAAAAACGAATCACTAACATAATTAGCATGCCAAATGGTACACAAGTTATAGACTCTTTCACGTTTCAATAATAATATGAGTTTTTGAATAAAATGATTAGGAGATTCTATGCTTTAAAATTACATTTTGGGCGACTTTCGATCCATTTGACCAGTTTCACTGGCTTGAACCATTTGACCTGTTTTCTGTTTAGCTAATTGTGTCTATTTTATTTGGTTGACCCTTTTTAGTCCAAACTAACTCCAACTGAGTCAAAATTCCCAAGTCTATTTAATAAACTGTCTGATTATAAATGAGTGTGTAATATACATAGTTCTCTTGCAGGCAACTAGGCAGTCAGAGATCCAAAAATCAATTGAAAAGGCATTGGAGGAAGCTGGACTAAGTAGGAGGGAAGTCAGCACATTAATGAGGGTGAGAGTGGTTGGCTTGACTAGTAGAAGCTATACTCAGAGGAGCTGTTCTCTGCAGGGTTTAATAACAATCTGGAACCCCACTGAGAAACAGGTGAATCTTGATATTTCTTACAGTCAAAGTGCTTCACCTATTTCTACCAATTTACATGTTTCTACTAGAGGTTGGAAATGTTCGGTTCGATTACTCGTTTTAAACTGAAAATAGTTTGGTACATGCGGCATTGACTCGAAACACATTTATTCAACATTGGGACCTGTTTCTAGAAGTTAGTGTGTCAAATTGGATTACAAAGTTTCACGACTTCATTAATAATCTGAATATTTCAGATACGTGATTTAGGAGGTTTATGAATTAAAAACTCAATTTGTGTGACTATTGGCCCATTCCACTCATTTGGTCCTTCTCGTTTTAGCTAATTTTTCTTTACGTGTTTGATCTGTTAGCTCTATCACACAACCCAAATTTGTGTATTCATAAGTATATGGTTCAAGATTGCCACCTCAAATCTTAACTCATAAGCGATAAACCTCCTTTCTCATTTTTCCATAAACAGAGGAATCAACACGAAAGGACAGTTGGCCTAGCTTGATCAGGGTGACCCAAAAAGGTTGTGATTTCAAGTCTCGTTTAGAGACAAAATTTGTGAATAATATGTGGGTTAGCGGTGTGTGTTTTTTGTTCAAAAAAAGAAAAAGAAAAAAAAAAGAGGAAATTACCCCTATCAAGGTGTACTTGAGCTGTTTGTAATACACACCAGAACTGAAAATATTAGGAATTGCATTAACACAACTCCATGTTGGATAAATGAATACAAATGACACAAAGCTTGGCAGCTGCTTTTGTTACTTGCTTTTGAGTATCTGGAAGTTTCATCTGTATATTTACTCGTTGCAGCAATCAGAGTTGGTTGAGGGGCAAGCATATGTTGTTGCGGGTCTTACACCAAATGGCTCTGATTCACATACTATTTATTTGCATGCTAGAGGATCTACGACTAGATGGCAGCCATTATCACTTTCCACGCTCAGACAGTATCAGTAAGTCCCCATTTTGTCTACTTTCATTCACATAGGGGGCAAATCGGTTGCGTTTGGTAGCAGGTCAAAGTCAAATGGGTAATTTAGGATGGTCACAACGGGTCCCGCACACACTTCTATATTCTTTTTCTTATCTGTAAATAGTTGTGCTAGAATTATTATAACAATAATAATCTACACTTTGCGGGTAAAGGGGATTACCCCGGTAAATTTTATAAATCAAAAGAATGAAACGTTACAATTACAAGAAAAACCATAAATAATGGGGACAACCACAAGAACCACAATCTAACACTAGACGTGAAAGATTAAAACCCATAAACATGATAAGCCATGTTTAGATTACAAGAAAAAACAAACAGCCAAAATGAAGGAGAACAGCAAATCCTGCCAGGACAGAGAACAGCAAATCCCGCCGGGACAGGCAACAATCCTGCCAAGAAAATGATGATCCCTCCTGTAAGACTTTATATCCCGCCGTACTGAAACCTACTGGTCAAATCTGCAAACGAAAAGCTTAATTTTCCCTCTGGGAATGCAGGGATCCTGCTGGGATCTTCAGTGGACGAGCAGACTTCAGATTTTTGATGCAAAATCGACCATAATCTAGACTTCTTTGTGAAACTTCGTAAATGGTTTTTTTGCATTTGAATACATTTCAGATGAGTTAAACTGCTCGCTCGTTTTGTTTTAGTTAATGCAACGCTTTTGAGCCGTTGGAGATAAAACTACACCCAGTTCAACCCATTTGTTTATTTGTAGGCCTGCCACCTCTACTTTTTTCATGTTTGGATGACTGTTTTTCTCTGGCATGATTCATTGAAACAATTTTGTTTCAGGCCATTCTTTAATCCTCGAAAATCAGTGTCGTTACTAAAAATGGGTGAAGTTCCTCTCTTCAGGTATTTTTCGTGAACTACCTATATATCTGATGATCTCTCTCATGGAATTTGCGAGTAATGATTCAATGTTACATGATGTATCAGTGAATTTGATGTTGCTGCATTTGTTGTCTATGTGGGTGAAGTGCATAAATCTGCTCATCAGAAGAAGCAATGGATTTTTGTGGCAGACGGCAGTCATTCTCTGTCAGATGATTTGCTTGCCATCAGCTTCCGTTCACCATCTGTAGACTGTGATTCTGTTATTCCAATCAACCACAACCTTGTGGGATCAACGGTATGTCTTATGTGCATGAAGGGTACTTGTAGCATAAAACATTCAACCCTTCACTATTAAAGAGTTCATTTGGGTTATGTTTATGTAATTATGTCTAATGGATTATCAAAATATAGCTAAAAAGCAGATAAGTCAAATGGGTCAATGTGGCTGGGAGTTGGCATAGTCTATTGTTAATGCATACAACCTCTTAAATAGCTCTTTTCAGCGCACTAATTGTTTTTGCCTTACCAAAAATTCAAAATAGAGAAAAAAGTGTTTTGGTCTACCAACCTGCTAGCACGTACTTCTATAATTTTCTAATTTGAACTGAACCAAGCCCACCCATTATGTTACCTCTAATGTCATGTATTATCCTATTGTATAAGATTCTTTTATTTGTCCCTCACAAGTCCCAAGTTCAACTTGATCTCTAGTGGTTTGCAGTTTTCTTGAAAGCCATTACACACATTATACACAACTATATCTCAAATGAGACTTGAACTCACAACCTCTTGGTTGATTGGCCATCCAGATATTAACATGCCGATGGCCTGTAGGTATTACTTCACCCGAATTTGGCGACTCAAGAACATATTGCTTTTAAGATTGAGCTTAATAACACTTGTTATGAAATTCAATTAATATGGATTTATTATGAACGACAGACATTTACACATTCACAACGTTGTAGTCTATTGTGACAGCTATTAACAATGGCGTTCCTGTTTGTACTACAGTTCAGCCACTTTGCTATTGACTTTAATTATCTATCTTCTTTTGCAATTGAGGGCTTATTTTTTACTTGAAGTAAAAAGGATTGCGCGGGTTACTTATTAATTTATGACAATCAAGCAACTGTTTTTAATTTCTACTGCAGGTTGGGTTTTGTAATCTCATCAAATGTGCCAAGGACGAAGGGAATAATATATGGGTGGCTGAAGCAATCGAAAACTCTAATTACTTTCTAAGTTATGATGCTGCTAATTCCAAACACTTGAAAAATGCTGCTACTTGTGCTGATCGATGGGCAAAAGCTTCTACCCTGGTATGCATTTCAAAACTTTCATGACTCTGAGACAGATTTGTAACTGCCTTCTTATTTCACTTTTTTCCAACTTCAGATGATTGAGAAGTTAAAGAGAAAAGTATCATCCGTTGTTGCCAGATAGGTATCCCCTCTTTCCTCTGCTTTCGCTTCCAAATGTGGCTTTACACAACCAAGACGATAAGCGGTGCAGAATGGTGGTCAAAACAAGTTCATTACTAGTAAATGATTTAACCATGATTATAAAAAGTATATTAGTTTAATGAGAATACACATTCTATCAATAAAGCGATTGAGGATGTGTTGACATTTAAATACACTTTTGGTGACTTTCACCGGTTTGACCCAAGCGACCCCTTCAACTGGTTTCCATTTACCTTATTCTTTATAGAAAAGTTTATATAACCCAAATCAACTTGTATACACGTAAACGGGTCAAAACTACCACTATTCTTTTGGCATTTTTGTGGGTCTCAGTTGTATACGCATCAGCAGTAGTTAAGTTGTTGCTGTTTTTTTGTCTAACATAACCTTTACATGATGTAGTAGGCAGAGCCAAGAGGAGGATACTTGAAGACCCAGTAGGTTAACGATGGTTTTACCATATTTTTGTCGCTATGAATGGTTGAAGATATTCCAAACAGCCAACTTTTTGTGCCTCTATGCTTACTGCACCCTGTAAATGATCTGGGCATTAGCTGCAGCAAAGGAAATGAATCTCTAGATCATTCAACTATTATTTTTGTAAAATATTTAACTAGTGGTGTAGATAAAAATGAAAAAGTTTATCTTATTTGTTATGAGTTGAAAAACTCATTAAGTTGCATTGCAAATTTAAAAAGGTTCAGATATTTCTGCTGCTGAAATGATAGCTTTGTATTATACGAATACACTAAAATTAACATTTTTTTAAGTCCAATCGCTATGTATAGTATCAAATTTATAATATATAAAGACTAGTTGATAGACCCCTGCAAACACGGACTGTTAAAACAAAAAAACTCAGTCTATTATAAAAGCGTACAATCCATGAAAACGTTGCAATTATGCATTAAAATCTGGTATGATTAGCTAATTGTAGAATTAGTAGTGTAAGATGATAAAAGAATAACAAAAAGTGATTTGTTTGTTCTTTGCTTCGGTTGTACGAGTAAGTTTTACATTTTTAATTGATTGGATTGTAGTATCAAAATTACGCAAAAACGTTAAGCAGGTTTCATAAAATGATGTTACGTCGTTATTATGATATAAGATTAGAATTTAGAAATATGCTAAATCTTTGTAACATGTTACATGTTTTTGTTTTAGTGTTTTTACTATTTTGCGAGTAGAATTGAGCGCAACAAATCTATGTATACTAATAATAGTTGAAGGCCTTCTCCAAAAAATGCTAACGCGTTCGTCTGAGTCCGTTTTCATTGGTACTTGCATCATCCTCATTTTTTACTTTTGCCCATCACACGCTTTTTTTATTATTTTTCGTATAAAAGTGTTTTGCCATCTCCGTGTATAGTCTAAATAAACACCGTCTCATATTAAATCTTCTCTCTCCTCGCATTACTTTTAAATTGCTTTATTGCGATGGTTTTCTTTTCTCTTCGTCGGAAATGCAAGTTTATGATTTTTGTGATTTTCGCTATATCTGTCACCTTAACGTTTTGTTGAACTTCAGGGTTTGTTAAACTTAAGGGTTGTTCGTGTACTGAGCATATGGAATTGTACTTATCAGCTGGAGATAATTCTCGTGAATGAAATGATATATCTGATTTGTTATTACTGTTTTGTATTTATTGTCTGTTTTTGTGATTGTTATTTTCACGGAGAGAAGATTCAGGCCACTTTTGAAAAGGCATTGATCTTGCAATTTGAAAGTTTGCTTCTTGAAGGGAGCGTGATGCGCCCCGAACGGTCGGTCGCATCGGCGTCTTCGGAATGAATATGCTGGACAACCGAATGGAGCACACCGGTGTGGGTGTTTTATATTTTATAATTGTTGGGGACCTAAGTATACTACAACTAAATGGATTATACTAGTAAGTATAACCTATGGTCGTTCTTAAAACCAACCGAATTGAAGCATAGAGGTCGTGGACGATCAGTTCTATTTAGCAAGCGGGTTAAAAATTGATTTGAATTTGATTTGGGGTTTTTAATAAACTAAGTAATTTAAATAAATAAACAAACTAAGATAAGGGATAGTTCGGGTAGATAATAGTTAGGATATTGGAGGGTGTTTACTAGGGTTATATATTCTACCGTGCGATTACTCGAAAAGCATGTCACATGAGAACTAGGCTATGGTGATTTTGATCGGAAGAGAATGTTCGACTCTCAACACTGTTCAGTTACGGAAGCAGTGACCCTTCTTGGAATATTAAAAATCATGAGTGCATGAATAGAGTAACAGGCCCACTAACGGTCCGATCGTTCTTAACACCACGTTAGGATCTAAACAAAACATTTAAGTTTAAGACTTGATTAGTGTCTAATTACTTTTCATTTAAGGGTTTTGTAGAGTCTAAGGATGTCACTATTATTAATCCACAAAATAATATACCAACGTATATTATTTTGTTAAACATAACACTTATTGCAGATTCAAGTTGATGATTTACAAACACTATGGGACATCTATGCTATAACACCCCTCTTTAAATATAAGAATATAATATTGATGAACACGGAAGCATGAATTTAAAATACATTAAACAGTTTACAATTCCCAAAAATACACCAATTTCAAACTTTTTAAACTACAAAATGCGGAGTATTATAAAATTACAAAACAAGGTTTATTACAAAAACCATATCAGAGGCTAAGGCGCAGTCAAACATTCCCTGATCAACCATTCCCTTCCTGTTCCCACAATAAATCAAAACATATCCTGCAGGAAGTAAAATGAGGGGTTAGCACGAAGCTAAGTGAATAGATTCATCACACAACATTCAACTTAGCAAAACCAGTTGTTTACACCAAATAATCGTAAACACACATAATTCAATGAGGATCGGTGGCTCTGGGGATATCATAATACCCGGGGATTCCCCCAAGAACACTTACCGTCAATCCGTATGGCCAATACAGAATAGACCGATAACTACTGGTTATTAAACACATACACAGGTCTCAAACACAACAAATGAATCAAAACATGTGTAAAACACATAATAACCAGAAGTCCAACTACATGTTGACCTCAATAACATAGTACACATAGTTCACATATCACGTAGATCAATAATCAATAACCAAGACTAAACAGTCTAATACACATCTACGTTTACTTGTTGTAACCAAATAGTTACAACTAAATCAAATGATGAGTTCTGAATCCACTCACCGATACCTCTGACGTCTCCACACTCAGGATTCTTATATCACTGAGTCTTACGTTGATCTGAAACAGGAAATCATACACAAGTCAGAAGTTCGTTCTATAAATATCATTATAGTCTAATTATCCAATCAGGTAATCCCTGAAGTCTAGGCAAACAAAAGTTCACTCAGAAATAAACTCAGAAAAAGTCCGCAATGCCGCTTAAAACTGAAAAATGCCATATTCGGGTCCTAGATGACCCCGGATGGCCAAAAACTGCCTAGGCTATTAAGATATAATCTTGATTACTAGGTCGTTTCCGATTGACCATGCGAATTTCAACTAAATCTGAGTTAGTGATATTTTCACAAAACCGCGTCTCAAAAACACTTTACGCATTTTCAAAATTTGCAAAACAAAAATCTCTTTTATAAACTTAGCGACACAACCATTGTGTCGCACCACAAACCCTTGCGACACAACCACTGTGTCGCACCACAGAAACCTGCGACACTAACATTGTGTCGCAATACTCAAAATGGCCGCCTTTAGCGACATAACAACTGTGTCGCAATACTCAAAATGGCCGGCTTTAGCGACATAACAACTGTGTCGCAATACTCAAAATGGCCGCCTTTAGCGACATAACAACTGTGTCGCATAACATTTAAGCGACACAACCTGCGACACAACCCTTGTGTCGCAATGATGAACAGCCCAGTTCCCAGATTCAAAATTCACAAATTCAAACATGTAATAATCAAATTTACATATACCAATCGGTGCAATTCACTTATAAACAATAACAACACATAATAATCAAACCCTTACCTCGAAATCACGGATTAAAAGCTCAAACTAAATCAAAATCCAACTTTTCTTTTCTTCACTCTAATTCTCTCTCTAAAAACGAGTTTAAAGGTTTAGAAATGTTCTGGAAATGATTTTGAAGGCTTAGACGGTGTGTATATATATTTAATCTTACAATTACACTTAAGCTCCTTACTTAATTTCAGTTCAGCCCGTTTTGCGACACAGTCCTGCGACACAACCATTGTGTCGCACAGACAACCTGCGACACAACCCTTGTGTCGCAGAAAATCAAAAACTTACAAATTTTGAATCAACTAATATTTTACTAGTCACAATAAGTCAAAAGGATTGTTTAACTACGTTTCACAATGAAACACATAATATTTAATAATTTCTAAAACAATTAGATAATCAATTATAATAATAGAAATTACCAGACTGCGGAATAGGATGTTACATATGCCTACTCAAATGTCATCTTCAGAGGTTGTATATAATGTACCCATTTGCTAAACATCTGTCACACCACGCTAAAGCAGAAACACGAGATGTAACAGTACAATGATTTCAAAATCGAAAATTACAAAAGTTCACCGTTCAACGGTCTACAAATAACACATTACATTAAGTCTTACGTACGTTTACAGCGCAAAAGTACATAATCTAGACATGCGATTACATACAAAGGAAACAAAATCCGTAACACTACAACAGCATAGATTACAAAACAGGTTTAGCTTCAATTGTCAAATTATGGCCAAGTCTTGAAAAACATGTAAAAATAAATAGGTCAACTATGAAACATAGTTGGTAAGTACACAGGTTTTGTGTAATGAAAGACATTTTCAAGAGTTTTCAAAATCTAGTTCTGAAAGATCCCCGTTACTACGCAAAAGATATTCATTTATGAAAACAAGGCTCATTTAAGAGCGATACTTATGAGAAAGTTAGATTCATTTATGATTCGATGTTTTATACGCAAAAGATATTCATTTAAGAACGAGGCTCATTTAAGAGCGATTCCCTTTGAAGTTCAATTACGTTTCAAAGTCATGTTTCGTTTGTAGCATCACGCTCATTTTTTTAAAAGAAATGTTCATGTCACATTTATAAAACTCAAGTTGTAATGTCTATAAAGCTCAAGTTGTCATGTTTATAATTTCAATGGATCATCAAGTCAATGTTAAAATGTTTATAATTACAACGAATTGTCAAATCAAGGTTTATAAAAATACGAGGAGTTATCATGAAATCATGTTTATGTTGTCTATAACCACAATGAATTATAATGTCGAGTTTGTAAATCTCAGGTTATAATGTTTATAGTTTCAATGATTTATTTATAGTTTCAATGTCAAAAATGTTTATAGTCGTTATGAATTATTATGCTTGAGTCCACAACCAACCCTCGACCGATTTCAACGCCCCAAAGATATGCCCTATCGTCGGCATTTTAGAATGATGGAATGCACTGTGGCCGTGTGAGTGGGGAGGTGACCTGCTCCCAAATAGTACTATCCATATGCATCAATTGGCTTTTATAGAGTTAATGGTCGTGTAAAGGATTCAAACCTGGGACTTTAGATACGATAGATAAAACAAGCATATTATAACACCCCATAAATTTACCTCAGGGTTAAATCTGTCATTTGACTCGGAAGCGATGGATAAAAATAATATTATATATTATATTACAGAAAAGACCATAAAATTTCGCGACCTTATAACATTTAACTATTTCCGAAGAAAAACACATATAATTGTTATACAAAATCCACATACATGTTAATTTACAAAACATCTATAAATATATCAGAGTTAAAGCACGTGTCAAACATTCTTCAAAAACCATCTTCCTGCTTAACCCACAATCTTAAACATAACCTGCAGGAAGAGAAATGGTGGGATTAACACGAAGCTAAGTGAATGAATGTACAACTAATAATTCAACTTAGCATAACAATCTGTTTACATTAAGCACGAAAACACATAAACTCAAGAGGATCGGCGGTTACTGCGGAACCCTACAGCCGCGGTGGCCCACAGTAACACTTACCACAATCTGTAAAGGCCCATACAGAATAGGCCGATAACTTGGCACTACAACACAACAACACACTTTCCAGCGACAACACATGTATCTGGAACGTGTGTTGAACACAGTAGTAGCCAAGTCCAATCGCAATTGACCTCTGAATACACAGATGCCCGAAGGCCACATATGCATAACAAGCAGGTATTCACAATCATAAATCATAAATCAGACTAAACGGTCTATCAAGTCTACGTTACTTGTTGTAACTACATCATTACAACTAACTCAAATTATGAGTTGCAGATCTACTCACCTGTCTGCAACAGTCCACACTCAGAGATCTTATGTTACTGAGTCTTCTGCTGATCTGAGAATATAATAATTAAGTAGTTAGCAACTCTTTCCATAATTGTTTAACACATTTCACTACTCAATAACAAAATGACAAACAATTATCAAGTAGCAATTACCAGCTATAACCACTCTACAATTATAAATATATATATATCAAGTTATAACGATTCAGTTATACTTATACACTTTGAATTTAGCAAAACAAAACTTTCAGAATCACGTCTAAAAATTTTCAGTTCGCAGTTCAGTTCAGTTCAAAGTTCAGTTCAGTTCGCAATTCAATTCAGTTCACAGTTCAGTTCAGTTCGCAATTCAGTTCAGTTCACAGTTCAGTTCAGTTCGCGGGAAGTCAACTCGCAGTTCAGTTCAGTTCGCAGGAACTCAACTCGCAGTTCAGTTCAGTTCGCAGGAAGTCAACTCGCAGTTCAGTTCAGTTCGCAGGAACTCAACTCGCAGTTCAGTTCAGTTCGCAGGAACTCAACTCGCAGTTCAGTTCAGTTCGCAGGAAGTCAACTCGCAGTTCAGTTCAGTTCGCAGGAACTCAACTCGCAGTTCAGTTCAGTTCGCAGGAAGTCAACTCGCAGTTCAGTTCAGTTCGCAGGAAGTCAACTCGCAGTTCATTTCAGTTCGCAGGAACTCAACTCGCAGTTCATTTCAGTTCGCAGGAACTCAACTCGCAGTTCAGTTCAGTTCGCAGAAAGTGAACTCGCAGTTCAGTTCAGTTCGCAGGAACTCAACTCGCAGTTCATTTTAGTTCGCAGGAACTCAACTCGCAGTTTAGTTCAGTTCGCAAAAAGTCAACTCGCAAGAAGTCAACTCGCAGAAAGTCAACTCGCAGGATGAACTCAACTCGCAGGATGAACTCAGAAACCCCAAAACCGAACCAATTTTCTCAAAAACACAAAAACTCAGTTTCCTAACGATCTATAGGCTTTCTAACCTCTATTAAACATCATATAACATCATATAACATCTTTCAAACATCAAATTACACACAATTACAAAGATTAACCTAATTTCAAGTTTATAACCAAAAATAACAACAACAAAAAAATGCTTACGATTAAATGTAGGAACAATCTGATGATGATAGCAAGTAATACAAGGATTCACAGCTTATACTATAACACACTCAATTTATGTTTAAGTTGGTGATTTTTGGAAAGAAACTTGAAAGAGAAATGAAGGAAATGAGTTGGTGAAATGAGATGAAAATTGGTGAGTTAGGTGATTTATATCACCAACCAACTCAAAGACTTGCTAATTTTAATCCCGTGTTTGGCTTATTGTCTGGAACCTGAAAACCGTTTTGCGAGACAAGTTATTTTATTTTACCGACAACTATTTTAATTTACAACTATTACTAATTGTGACACCCGACCCTTTAGGGTAATGATTACCTTAAACTATAACTCAAATTTCGTGTATTTAGTTCTGTATTAGGCTAAGTACTTGTGATTATTTGCAACTATTTGTATATATGTGTATGTACACTTACGTAATTGTTTGAATTACACCTTCGTAATTTTTCGTAATTACGCGAAACAACCGGACGTGGTCCGACTATTTATACGACGTTGGTGAAAACTTTCCATAGATAACGTAATCATATTTATAGTTAAAATGGTGGTTATATACCCTATATTATTATTTCAAATACTAATACACGAAAAACTTTGACGTTTTGTTTAAAACGTAACAAACGCGACAAAAACGCGCAAACCGAGCCCGACACCCGATTGACACCCGAAATATACTTTTGTGACTCAATTTAATATTTTAAGAATACTTACTTATCCCGAATATTATTCACAAATTTAAAAGCTTATACAAAAGCTCAACGTATATTATCGACTTTTTAAATCACAAATTAACGTTTAAACGATCGGGGAACGAAACACGAAGTCGAGAAAACGAGTCACGAGCCCGAAACACTTTTGGGCCAGGCCCAATTCGGCTTGGGCTGATCCAAGGAGCCCACTCCAAATATGGCCCAAGCCCACCCCACAAAACACCCCCCCCAACCCCTCCATTTTCACACACACACAACCCAAATTCTCTCATCCTTCTCTCTACACTCTCAACTCTCTCTCTCTCTCTAAAAATCTGCCATCTTTCCACCACCATCAACCACCTCATCACCACCACCAACCACCACTCCACCACCACAAACCGCCACCATAATTTCAAAGAAAAGTCAAGAAATCAAGCTCTTCCTCACCTTCCTCTCCATTTCAATCGGTTTTTCAATCTTGTAAGAACATATAACTCTTTTATAATACTTGTAATTCATCTATAAACATGTTAAAGTGCTCACTTAACTAATATATGTCCAAAAGATTACATAAAAATCGTTTTTCATAACTTTAAACATGCAAGAACTTTGCATGCAATCCGGCCAGAAAATTTGTCTAACTTTGGGAGGTGATATCTACCTCAAAACTTGACCAAAATAAACGATTAAAAAGGCTAAAATTAAGTTTAAGAAGTTATCTTTCATTTGCCACTGGTCTCATAATTTTTGGAGCTCGTTTGATACCTGAAATGATTTTTACAAAAACATGTAGGCGGGCTGGGTAAAAAGACATAAATTTGTCTCTCATTGTTTTAGTCATAACTCGAGATTTACATCTCTAAAAGACTTGAAACCACCGCCAAAAGTTCATAAATTTCGTTGAGAAAAATAGTCATTCAGATGACCTTGTCCAAAAACGCACGCATTTTGCCCAGAAACTCAATCTCCTTGCATGACTCCTGATTGGCTACTTTTTGACCCTTGAGAGAATCCATAATTTTTATAAATACTTAAAATCGTCTAAAAATTTTATAAAAATTATTTTAAGTACCTAACATAATAAGAAACAACATATATTTTTCTTGGATTTTTTCTCGAAAATTTAGATTTCGAAATAAAATTGGAAAAACTGATCTGTTTTGGTCCTTGTGTCGCTGAAGCCCAGTAGTCATTAGCGACACTAGCCTTGTGTCGCTATAACATTGAACCGTCACATTTTGCGACACAACCCTTGTGTCGCTATAGCATTGAACCGTCACATTTGCGACACAACCCTTGTGTCGCTCTATCATTCGAACCGTCACATTTTGCGACACAACCCTTATGTCGCTAGTCACATTTTGCGACACAACCCTTGTGTCGCTATAGCATTTGAACTGTCACCTCTGCGACACTAAAATTGTGTCGCCAACACCCCATTAGCGACACAAGCCTTGTGTCAGCTCGACCCCAGCCAGGGGCCTTGCCCCTTGGACCCCACCAGGGGTTGCCACCCCTTGGACCCCGCCACCAGGGGCGCTGCCCTCGGACCCCCGTGGGCTTCACCCACTTCCCACACTAAGCAACGTTATGTTTTAACAACTTTCACCAACGTTTCGTACACGTCTTTCGATAAGTAAACAAGAACGGACATACTAGTTAAGTGAACTACTAACTTATAAGTGGACATTAACCCTCCACTTATACAATCACTATAGATGGTCTTTTGAGACATCTACTTACACAATCTTATACGTCTAGAGCGTTAGAAGATTTCAATTGGGAACACGAATTGCTTGCTACTTGTTATTTGCTAAGTAACAGGCTAATCTCAGGTGAGTTTCATAGCCCCTTTTTCCACTATTTCCACTCAGGGGTGAGAATACATACAACTGCTTTTAACAATTGCTATTTTATGTGAACGCAAGTACAAAACACGATATATTGGTTGCATGAGTATTTAACTAATCCTGAAAGTCCCCCACACATAGTTTGTTAGTATCGTTATAGCGTGAATGTTAATGAATAGTACTATTTGGGATTGACATCCCCCGTCCGGGTTAGTCGCGCTAACTGGTCAAACGGACGCATTATCATTTGTTCTTACGAGTGTTGGATTAGGCACTCGCTGGGAGGCACCACGATCGTGGCACATGATTGTGACCCGACACCACAGTTAAGCTCGAACTATGGGCTCATGGCAACAATATACACCTCTTTTACATTTTTGTAATACATTACTATCATTGTTGGATGATACAAACAGGAAATCTTGTGTTCCACACGTTCCATATAATATAATATCAATTGTTTTCAAACCTATGAGCTCACCAACTTTATGTTGACTCTTTTAGTATGTATTCTCAGGTGACCAGCCGCAGTAGGATGCTTTGGAAGCAATAGCTCGAGTCGCATATTTTGAAACAACCAAGGAATTAGATTGCATATACTATATTTTGTAATAATAGTTATGTGATTCTACGAATCGGATGCGAACTCCTAGCTTTTATGTAAACACTTTTAAGTTTGTAATGTAATGATTTTTGAAAACGTCTCATATAGAGGTCGTTTGTTGTAACTCTTGTGTTGTGATATTTGATTTGGTCGCCGCCCCCATGACACCCCATACCTTCCGCTGCCACGCGTCTTGGGGGTGCGACGGTGCGACACTAATTTACCTGACACAATTAACTATTCGACATTTATCTAACTTTCCTATCTAATAAACACATTAATATAATATATATATATATATATATATCAAAAATTGGGAAATTACCTGATTACCCCTAAGCCACAAGAGTGGGTGTTACACATATAATCATGTTCGTATAAACAATAAACATTCAAGACATCATTTGTAATCAAATACAACGTTTGTAATCATGCAAAGCATTTTAAATCAAGCATAGCATAAGCATAGCGTTTGTAAATCGAGTATAGCATAAACATAGCATTTGTAAATCAAGTATAACGTTTGAAATCATGTAGACATGCTTTTTACCCCAAAACATTAAGTAAAACATTTAAAAAGAGAGGCTGTGTATACTCACTATTGAGAGTGAGCGTAGGGATGGATGTAATGCGCGTGCCGACCAGGTATGACTCCTATCCAAGTCCTATGAACACAAGGTTTCTAATTAGATTCTCGACTAATACGGTTTGTTAGGATTGTTTAGCTAGCTAATTAAATTACAAAGTGCCGTTATAGTTTGAATTTTCATTTAAATTACATTGTTAGTATTTGTTCGCGTTGTGAACAAAATTTAGTGGAAATATAAGAAGACAACATCTAAAAATTACCAAACTTGGTATACAACATAAAATATAGTTTAAAAACTTTCTGTGAAAATTTGGGGATTTTTTCACATATAGATTATTTATAACCATTTTATGTCTAAAAAGTGAAGTAAATATAGGAAAAATAGCAAATATTCATGAAAAATTCTGGAATGTTTACCAAGTCAGTTTTTACCAATTATTAGGTTTTTGTAAAATTTTCAAGTCGTTTTGAGCCCTAAAATATTGATTCCCAATATTATACGTTTTAACGAGCCGTAAATCGAAAGACATATCAAAACACCTCCAAAAGGTGTGATATTTGGATTATATTGTCATTTTCTGAGGAAAATGACACAGAAAATTTTCCATAATTATTTGGGACTTAATAGTATTTTTCATGAATAATTCACCTTTTATAGGCTTTGTTTGTATTAATTTAGGAAAAATACTTATGTTTTTCCAAAAATTCCTATTTTTATTTTCAAGACTCTTTTCATGTTCAAGTTACTGAGAAAAATAATCCCCATATTTTTAGCATGTTTTATCAAGCACTCGTGTATTTTTGTAACATTACAACACAAGTATTCACAATTACAAGGTTAAAACAATGCATGATGTTCATGCATTTTCTAAAATTATAAGATCCCCAAGATAAAATACCATATTTTTATCCTACTTAGATACATATGTGAAGAGTCTAAAAACAATTTTTTTAGATTTATTGAACACTTTAGATCCCATGAACATACATCACCACAAGATGCTCACAGAAAATTTCCTGTTTGCGCATCAGTTTTGTGTGACATATTTGGAGATTGAATACTCAATGGATTTGAGTGAGACCCGTGGGATTTTAAATCTAGGACATTAAGATAAATTACAAAATAAATTAAAGATTTTTGGACCATTATTCACTGAGTTATGGTCGATCAAAGTGAGGTAAAAAACTGGACAGATTGCATGCATGCCAAAAGTTATTTTTTTGGAGTGTTTAGGCTACCAAACGATTTATAAACCTCATTCAATGATTGAGGCCTTGTCTTTTATGCATGAACATGTATTTTACATAAAATTAAATATATTTTAACATGGATCAAGATCTAGTGTAGGTCTTGTATTCTATCTGGATCAGATCACAATCACAATTGTCTGAGTGCGGAATCCTACAAACAATTGAGTAATACGTATAGAAATTGAATGAGTGATGTAAATAATGGTTTTCTTTTATTATCAATCGATTGAATCAGTACAGGAATGATTACAATTGAAATGACAATAGTTTCTCTGAAATGTAGATATTCTGTTTCGTGCAAATGAAGAACAAAGTCAGCCTATTTATAGACAACATACGCGACACTAATTAACTATGCGATACTAACTATAAAGTCGCATATGCGACACTAAACATAAATTCGCTAAGTAAAGTCGCATAAACAAAAATTCTGATTTCTAAGTCTTTGATCAAGTTGCTGACACTGTACATGTATCAACATCTAGCTATGAATTTTGGTGCGTGCAAGCCCATAAATCAGGTTTCCGGTTCTTCAAGAAGAACACACATTTGCAAACAAGTTTTTGATCATTAAATCCTATAAATCTTTGTTCTAACACATTCATGGTGTTAAAATACATCCATGATGTGTTAGGAATAATTTCTAACAATTTTAGCCATTTTAATCTTGCAAAAGCATGTATATATTCATTTTAACAACAAAAAGATGATTTTTTGGTTTGATCATGAGTTACCCTTTTCTTTTAACTTAATCAAGTGTAAGGGAACCTACAAACATCAAAATCATGTATGTGAATTATAACCATGATTAAGGCATATAATCCAAGTATTTCATGAATTTGAAGAAAGTAAATGTAAGCCAGGGATGGTGTTTATACCCTAGAAGCTTGGTTTTGGTGTATGAACACCTTCAAAGAGGAGATATTAAACCAAAATAGAGCTGGAGTTTAGTGTGTGAAATGGGAGAGTTGTGTGTGTTTCTTGAGAGAGAAATGAAAGGGAATGATGAAAAATGTTGGGAGAAATGAGGCTTGGAGTGCATGTACTCAAATGAGATTAGTGGGGAGTTGAGTAGTCAAAATAGGGGGGGGGGGGTTATTTTCCTCATTTCAAATTTTGTTAAATGTTAAGGAAATAAAGGTTACATGTTACATAATTTAAATGGTATAAGTTTATGTATTAAGTAAGGTTTAATTGTGATGTTTTTGTAGTTAAAGTTTGAGTTGTAAAACTTTATTTCATAAGTTTATAATTTTCATCAAAACTTATATGATTCATTTACGATTGACATTCGTGAGTTAATTATACGATTTCCGGTTAAATTTCAATTTTTGTGATACAATAAATATTTTTGTGATGATGTATGAAATTAAATTTCATTTGTTTTCTTTGGCACTTTGTAACCTAATTTAATGTTGTTCAGAGTCTTAAAGTCCGCTAAGCAATCTTCTAAAACGTTACACGATTTCGGTACTTAAGGAGTCGTAA
The DNA here is from genome assembly GCA_963921325.1 of Logfia minima. NCBI lineage: Eukaryota > Viridiplantae > Streptophyta > Magnoliopsida > Asterales > Asteraceae > Logfia > Logfia minima. The sequence goes on from OY992776.1 coordinate 164,538, forward strand.
CCTAGACTTTACACTAGGATTTTAGAGTGTGGTGAACGTAATTAGATATACTAGGAATTTAAGCGCGTTTATGACCTGAGATTTTTGACGGTTGTCACAACATGAGTGTTTGTGCACGGATGTCTCCTTATCAAATTCAACCAATAAAACAAGGATGTGCAGTGCACTTTCTGACGTCTTTGCAAATAGCAGAGATGGTCATGCAATACATATCAGAACACACAATTTGGCATGTCAAGAATGCCCCAATGAAGACGAAGACATCTGAACAATTTTGATTGGTCGAAAAGGTTACAAAGTGATGCATACTCAACTATAAATATTGGCCTCCTATATAGAGTCAAGTGTGTGATTTAATAGTGAATTAAGAGAGCATAGTTTTAACGGATTGATCAAATCTTTGTAACAAACTTTATTTGTTCTTAGTTGATAAGTTGTTTTAATATGTATTCAATCTAGTTAGTTATTCTGCAACTAACTTGTAATTCTTTTATTGATTTAGATAAAAGAATTATATTGAAAAATTGCTATATGTTTTTAGGGTAATGCTAAATAGGCCTAACTCATAAGCCTAACTCATAATCCTAATCCATACAGTTTTTGACACATGGATTCCACTCATTCTCTCTCCTAATCTCATCCAATCATTTTCTCATCTACTAATCACATTTTTAGGCATATATGCCTAATTAGGCATATGAATCATTTTCCATGTTTTTAATTCATTCTACAAGCAAAATACATAACACTCAAGGGTTAAAACAAAAAGATTGTGTTCAATTCGTTTTGACAGGTAACCATTGGCCATTTTCTTATGTTGACCCGTTGGGTCGACTATTAGTTATACAAATTTTTGATCAAAGTTTTATTGTATTATAAATATTTTCAACTCTTAATTGACTCTATCTCTTATTAGTTTAAAAGTGAAAATGGGTGTGATAATACCATTTTTCTTTTTGGCACGAAAGTGGATACCGAATACCGGACCGTTTGAAGTGGGTTGATATCGGTACGATTCCCGTATTATACTCCACATGATTAGTGTACAATATGATTCTTTTATAAAGATATGATACAGGTAAAAGTGATACCATACCAGTTTAGTACCAAAAATATTATTCTCCCCGTGATTAGTATACAGTATGATTCAACTGCACTAGAGATTGTTTATCTAATCAACTATTAGTCATATAATCCAATCGCATTATTAGTCAAAATAGCAAAACCGAGTTGGTGTCCCACACACACAAGCCAAATTATGCAGTGATAAAAACCACATACCAAAACAAATAAAAGTCAATTACCAAGTCATTAAAACAAAAATCCAACTAATAACCAGATGTTTAACCAACACGTACAAAAAGTCCAATTACTTAGAGACCTGCAAAAAGCTTATAATTTGAAATCAAATCAGACCGCGGCTTTCACCATCTACATCAACGTTCAACCTTGAACCCTTCTCTAGTTATATCTTGGTCACCTGCAAAATGAATGTAGTTTAAACATAAATGCAAAAACAGAACTACTAATATAAATCATAACAAAAGCCTTGAGCATGTGAAGATGAGTTAGTAAAATGGACAGGTTGGACAATGGGCAAAACATGTACTTTTTAATGCGGGTCAAAAGGGTCAAGCCACGTTGGGTTGAACGGTTATCAGCTAGCATGTTTATCCAGTTAGTAGAAAATTTAAAAATAGCTACAGCAATATATACAATTATACAAGTATATAAACAAAAATAGCCAAGAAATGAAACAAAATTTGCCTATAACTTTGGGAGACTTTTAATCGGTTTGACCTGTTTCACCTAGCTAACTTTTTAAGTTTGACCCATTTGCCCATCGGAGACATAATTTAATCCAAACAAATCAATTTCAAAGTGAATGGGTTGAGATTGCACAATAGCTAATGAGAATACCTAGACAGAAAAGGTTTTGTCGTCCTTGGTTTTAGAGGAATGGAATCGTCTTGTTTTTTTAGATTTTGATGTTGCTGTAGCGACTTTTTCTTCTTCTTCAGAATCTGCAACAATCTCTACATCATTAGATTCGGTCGACTCATTTTTCTTTTGGAGTCTTTTTAGACCTCCGTTCGAAACCCGTTTCTTCTTCTTTGGACTCTCAAAATCATCATTAATAAAACTATCTTCGCAATCATAGTGATCATCCTCATCCTCACGATTCAATTCATAGGTATCTGAGTTGCCAATATCCTCCCCTTCTGGTTCTCTTTGCAATCAAAGTGAAGGATAATGAGATTCAATTCAAGTATTTTTTTAAAATTTTTATTTTTTTAACAAATAGTAAATTTTACAGAATAGAAAAAAGACCTGATAGATATGAAAGCATTCGATTTTTCTAGCAAGTTGGTTTGTCGGCTGTTACTAACATAGTAACCCGTAAGGTAAACAGAACGTGGACCGATAACAGAAAATGTCACATCTTCAACCTCATCAAATTCCAGATCAAGTTGCAATGACTCTGTTTTACCAGGGATTAATGTACATAAAAGAACAGGACGACTGTCTCCAATTTTACATTGGACCGAGCTCTGATCCGTCTTTTTTTCAAGACCCAGAGTTGCCTAAAACATCAAAAAATAAAAAATAGCTTAAAATCATAAATACACACTAGGAGGTAGCAAATTTGACACTATCATATATGAATGAGTTTTTATGTTCTGTTATAATTCTCATTAGATTTTATTAGAAAATTGTTCTAAGAATTATTAAATGTATACTAACAACGTAATAGTCAAGACGATCTGCTTAATCTACGACGTAACTCCGAGAGAATTTATTGATTCCCAATTTTGATACAGGTCTATAGTTAACTTAAAATCATTTATACAAAGAACATAATAGTAATTATAATCCAACATGAGGCCAGAAGCCGAGAAATCAACACAAATATCATAAATGAATTTGTAATATATGGAACCACGACCATTTGAGAATGATTTTATTTTTTTATTATTAGAGTGAGAAGACACTGATTAACCATATTATATATTTTGATTTTGATTCAAAGAATTAATATGTGAAGGTTTTTTTTAAGTTGATCCTGGTCTCATATACACACAAAATGAGGTTGCATACATATTTTATACACACAAAAATTGAATGAGATTAAATTAATTATATATACCTGGGAAATATGCAGTCGTCCTGAACTGTTTCTGGATATATGAATGTAAGCATTTCCAGATTTTACATGAACTCCTAAAAGTTATAATCAACAAAAACATTCAGACATATAATTATTATTTTAAACTAATATAAGGGAGACAATAAGTAGTAACAGTAAACATAAGTTGTGCATGCATGCAATCAAAAATATGATGAATTAATTAAGATTAATGAAAACTGACCCCAGAAGGCCATGATCAGAAATTGAGTTGAGATTTGATAAACACTTAATTTGTTCTAGCTATTTCAATTTCAATTCTTTTGATAATAAATGACAAAAATCCATTCCCTCTATATATAACTAAGAAGACTGAAATGTTGATTAGCTAATCAATACCTAATTTAGTGCTATCAATCAAAGAGTTACTGAAGAAATGGTTATGGTAGGAATTCAAGGAGCGACCACAATCAAGGAAATGATTAGCTTTATTTTATTTTTTTATTTAAAATTTTCAACTGAGACAAAAAATATAAAATTAATGTCGAACATCTTTACCAAATGGGAGGCTATTGAAATAAAACGCATCTGGCTGTAATTTAAGTATTTAACAATAATTAGACCCAAAAAGAATAAAATAAATATGGAAACTGAGAACTTGCAACATTTGGTTGCCCGATCTTTCGGTATAAGGATTGAAAATAGAAGTCAAAGTCAACAGTCCAATTACTTAATGTATTCGTGTATGTTTACAGCTATCTTATGGATAAATAAATAAAAATCATACCCCATAATATTTGTGGGGTAAATCATGAAGATCAAAACCAACTTATAAAACGGTGTAACTTTCAATATGGAAAAAGTTACAACCAGTGAAAGGTACCAAAATTCTAATCTTCTTATATTTCAAGATTGTTACAAGATTGTTATTTCTATTTTCATTCCATCTATAACAGTTTGACATAGCAACCTCTCACCGAGTCACTGCATTCACAAGCAGGTAAATCAATATATGTTGCTTCCAACATTTTAAACATATCGCAAGATACAACATCAAGGAGATACAGTTTAATTCCTACAACACCATTAAATCCTTTATAACAAATCCATACATTCAAAAGTCCACCAATAACATTCTATTCATCTCAAAGTCTCCAAAAACCGATTTCAAAGGAAACAATACTATCATCATTGCTGATCTCTTTACATCAGAAACAAAGGCCCCTTAGAAACAACTGTGCGACTACATGCAGCAAGTTAGCTGTGTATCGTCCATTTCAGCAGTTTGAGCATTGGCATCATCTGTGGAAGCGCATCACTACTTACCCAAACGTATGCGTATGAACAGCTTTACAAATGAAAGTTGATAAATCTGATCTAAATATCTAATATGAACACCGGATAACTTCAAAGTTCACAGTCTCATGTTTTACATAGAGAAGGAATCACTGGAAAATATACAAGTGACCTCAGCAGATATTCAATTAAAATTTTTATTAAATAACCATAGGAATTTTCTAATACGCTTTTGAATATGCAGCTTACCTCTTAACTAGAAATGTCCTTCCTGTTGCTAGATAAATATAGTGTGTCCCCATACGGTCTGCCAAGGAAAAAACAGCATAATAAAACATACTATATTAGCTGAATATATTTCAAGTAAAGGAACATTCAATGAAGAACTCGTGTTATATGAAAAAACAGAAACACATGATAGTTTATGTTACAAAAGTCATACACTTAAAATAAGACAATTTTGATAATTGTAAAATACAAGTCCAGATCAACCCCCTACTACTACTACTACCACTGTCATCCACCAGCACCACAAAACCAGCTGCCAGTCTGCCACCAACAAGATCCTACCACCCCAAATCCTCAAAATTTTCACTTTTTGTGAAACTTTGTGTGTAATGTTCAAAAGCAGTTTTAGGAGGAATGCAAATCTTATGCACTACATTAGATCATTATAATGCTACACGTCGTTTTAGAAGGAATGCAATTCTTACGACTTGTTATCTTATAGAACACAATCCCTTAACGGATTTAAAGGCTCAAATACCCTACCAAACAGTTTCTCTAACACACCTTTGCTTTAATTTAGACCACATTTTGTTGTTGTTGCAGTTGCTATCTCACACAATTTCAAGACTAAGAAACATGATGTTAAGGGACCCAATTCACCTTTCTAGACACTAAAAGGCTACCATCTGTAATGAGTACTCCAAACACAAAAAGGGGACCCATTTCACCTTTCTAGAGTTTCGTCATTTTTCGTCCATACTAAACTAGCAAGATCATGTCATCCAATCAAGTTTTAGCAATTTATAGGTAGTCACCAAATCAACTCGTTCTCAAGCATGAATTTCTATTACAGTCCTTAAGGGGGAGAGACCAACCATCAAGTTTGGTGGTGAAGGACAAGACTTAAAAAGTTTATCATTCGTATGTTCTTCCCCATAAACCCACAATCTGTACCTTAGCGACACTAGGATTCCCCTCCGTATAGATTATTAAATTAAACTTATACTCCAAAATAACTGCATGGTATTGGTGTGAGTAAACCCAAACTCTCATCATCCCCTGTCTCTAAAAACTACCCAAATGATATTTTATCAGATATAATGGAAATACAGAATCTATTGGCTTTTGAGAGTTCCAAATTGACCTACTTTTCAAAGATAAGTTATCCTCAATTATGCTGATTTTAACCCCACGTCAATAATAATCAAATCAAGCATACTAAGCCATATCTCACAATTCCTATTTATAGAGTGGTGTAATTTTATATATAAAATTTTCCCTTTGTAAACATAGAAATACTATCATTGCTAGTCATTGGGTTGAAAGTCATGACTCACAAGAAGCTGTCCTGACAATTCAGACTCCATTTTATCCTTCTGATTGATATGTCGTAGATGGATTGGTTATAGTACCATTTAAGATGGACGCAATATCATAATCATTGTCATGATCCAAATTACAAGTTGATTTGCTCATTTAACACTTATGTCCCATTCAGTGCAGCAACTAACTGGAATCTTTTAATTTCAAGCCATTATCACTAAATCATGTACTTCATCCTCTTAAATTGAACACATTTTCTACCATTTTTGTATGAAGAAGAACAAGAAGAGAATGATGCCTCTTTATTATCAACCTGGCTTGATTTACCAGCAAAAAAGGTTTGTTATCACTCAAATAACAAAAAATAAATAAACTTGAATCATATATAATTTCTCAGGTGCAACTTCCAGTGTTCTATCCCCTTCAAGCACACAAACATTAGAATAATAAAAAATAAAACTAACGCAGTACATATCTGATAATAGTTATTGCAGGATCACCAAAAAAAAATATTGAGATATTTAATAATAATAAAGGTACTACGTGCAATAAAAATCATAGCATGAGATTATAGCATCTAGTACTATATCTTGCAGAAGACTATCTTACCTTGGATTTTTTACATGAAGCAACAAGAAAATGAGAGCGATGAGTATAGAAGAAGATCCAACAAACATGTAGGCCACACCAAGGAAACTGTTCTTCCCTCCCAACCAGCTTGATGTCGACAGTACAAGCATTTTTGTTCCACCAAAACTGTAAGTGTTATAATTGTTCATAAGACGTACTACTATAATGTCATCTTCTTCTAAATCCTCTTCGATTCTCCCATATAATTTACGAAAACTTGGAAAAGCAGCTGTCCGCATCCACACAATAAGATCCTCTTGATCACTTAGCTGAATAATTAACAAAAATAGGTATAGGGGTTGCCTTGCATAAAAATAAGTAAAAGAAAAATTGCATGACAAGGTAAGCAACCTTGTCCTGATTTCCATTTGCGGTGATGTACTTTTTAACCCCATAAAATAGATGCAAACATGTAAGAAACCTCAAATTTTCCTAAATTTATAGTAACCATCTTTCAGTGTTCTATAGGTGGGGTGTTCCCCAAAATAGAAGTCGTAACTTCAGGATTTATTAGTTCTAGGTTCATTACCTCAGATGGAAAGCAGACCAAAGTAGGGGTGTTCATCGGTTCGGTTTACGTGAAAGCAGATAAATACATAAATCTAACCATTAATAAGTGGTACTTTCAAACCAAATCCGAATTCACAAAATATGAAACTATCCATGTACGTGAAAGTTAAAGTCCAAACAAAACAATTTTTTAATCACAAACACATGATAGCTAAGTTTTTTAAGTCTTCAATACGTTAAATTCTTCCAGTCTTCAACCAAATTCAAAAACGACATATGTATTAATAATCTAATATTTGAATTTGGTTTTAACTTTGGTTTTCGGTTTAACCGAATTCGAAAAAATCAAAACCAAAGACCAAATATTGAATTCGGTTTCAGTTTTAATCGATCAGAAAACCGCTTTTCAAATTCTCTTTGGTTTTAACCCAGTTTTTATTTGGTTCGGTATTCGAATTAAACGGTTTCAAACTTAATATTGAACACCCTAGACCAAAGTTTGGTACCTTTTACACATTTTTCCATTTAATAAATATCAGAAGAGTTCGGCAGTACAGGTATTGTAGTTACGAAAAAAAAAAAAAAAAGATTAAGGTGGGACACTCACTGGGATAGTTGTATCTAGCTTTCCCCCACCGATGAAAGAGCTATTTTGGAAATTAAACGGATAAACATCTTTGCCAAATTTGTGATCCCGATCACTCTTCCATGCGATGTTTTTTCGTTCGATTTCTAGCTTTTTTGTCCCGCGTGAAAAGGAATATGTGTCATTAAATAAACTCCATGCAACTAATCCACAAGGGACTATTGGGAGACCATTTTCAAGTGCTAGAGGTTCACAGGAACTTGTTTTATTGTATCCTAGTCCATGCAATAGTTGATCATCACTTCTACTTTTTACATACCTGAATCAAATGCAACTTTGAATCAAAATGCATAAATTACAATATTTAAGGACTATTACACACAACTAGAGTAAGTATGATGGGTTATAAACAGCTATTCAAATCCAATCAATTTAAATAGTTGTTAGACTTGTAGAGATTGAAAACTTAATAACAGAACCAGTTCAAATTTACAAGCAGTATAGATTGAAAAGTATGTGACGCATAGTTGTTAGACTCGTACGAGTCGAGTCACTTTAGCCCTAAAAAGAGTTGACTCGGTTTTTGACTCGCAAGCTTGCTTGACTAGGACCTGACTCGCAAAAAAACGACTAACTTGTTCCGAGTTGAGTCGACTTGGAACTCGTTCGAGTCAGAGAAAGAGAGCAGTCTTAGTCACCAGTCCAATCCCGTCACCTTCGTTGCCATCATCATCTCCGTATGTGTGTTTTTTTGACAAATAAAACGATTACTGTAGAGGGATGAACGTTGAAGTATTTACAGAGAGAAGAGGGGGAGTGTTTAGAAAGCGGTGAAGATGGAGGCGTATAAGTTAAAAAAGAGGCGCACATATGAAACAAAACCTTAGTACTCTAGTATTAAACATTCCTATCTGATCAAAGTTATTTAAATGGGCTGAGGCCCATTCCATATATTAACTTATTTACTTGGCCTAAAGAAGAGAATAGAAGCAGTATTTATGTTATTTTTAGTACTTTATTAATCAACTTAAACTAATTCTATACCTTGAAATCATATTAGGAATAAAAATTTTAAAAATATTTTCTATATTTTATGAAAATTTCTATATAAATGTATTATCGTGACTCTTACGAGTCGAGTCACGATACAAGCCACGAGTCAAAAATCAGGAAACCGAGTCACGAGTCGATAACTATCATGTGACGAACTGATCCTGATAACAAACATAAATCATTTTGTGTCTGAAAAGTACTAGGTTGACATCATAGACTCTAATGTATCTCCTATGTGGTATAAGCGAACAATACAACATAAAATTGACGGCATATTTCCAAATAACAAAACGTCAGAAAGAAAAGGTGTGTAACTAACCGTCTGTGGTTTTGGTAATAGTTGTCCAGCTGATAATAGATGTATATTGGAGCTTTCATAGGCTTATGCACCTACAACAGAGACCAAAATGCACAAATGCTTGACTTACTCCCATATTTCAATATCCATTAATAAGCATATGTAGTCAACTAGAAAAATAATGTATCACCTTTAGATATCGGTGACAACTTTTTGGAGTTGATGCATTCTTGATATAAGCTACCTTGTTGCTCTTAAAACTCTCTGGTACACAATCAGCATCATATCTATCCACAATTTCATTAACCTGCAAGTGTAAAGTAAGTCCAGTTTAACATACTTCTAAAAACCAGGTAGAACAAATGATTACAATTACTAGAGGCAGCAAAAGAGCTGGATGGGTAACATGTCAAACAACTAACTTTTAATACATTTGGGTCGGGTTGCATTGACCTATCACCTCCAAAACCTTCTGTCCAATTTCTTTAGATTTTATTTAAATAAATGTGCATTAATTACAATTCCAAAAAATATCTAATTCAATTTGGGAGCTCGAAAGCAATAGACTAGCACTTTTCATAGACTTTCAACCCAATTGGCCCGCTTGACACCTTTGACCGATTTCATTTTTAGCTAAGTTTTTAGGTTTGGCCGAAATGACCCGTCAGCGTTGAAACATAACCCAAATCGTCGCATTTTCAAGTAAATGGGTTGAAAACTAGAAAATGCCATCTCTAACAATAGAAGAGCATGATAAACAACTAGATCTTTCGCAAGAGAAACAAAAGTCAACTTTACACTTTGTGAAGCATGCAGAGAAATTAACCCAACAGGAATGAATATGAAGCCCATAAAAAAGAATGTCCCAATGACCTGAAAAGTTATATAGATAAACATTTATGATAATGCCGCGTGAGATATATCAACATCCACATCAATATTAAGTACTAGTAATCAAGAAACCAATGTGGCGTGTGTTTATGTACTCACCCATGCTGGTGTTAGAACAGGTTTACAAGCAGGGAGAGTTTGTTGGGTGAACTGATGTATAGCTGCAGAGCAAAAGTGAACATCGTTAGGGTGATTTAGTGAAATTTGCTAAGTTAAAGCATTTTATTAAAATAAAAAATTGCCAGATGAAAAAAGATAAGGGGATTAAGAGCATGGATTTCACATTTTGGCATTCACAAAACCTAAGATTGAAGACTTGGGTAGGGGTTGCAATTGGTATGAGCTTTAAAGATGATGTGCTTGAGCTTATAAAAAGAGACAAAATCATATTAGCGAAGAATTTGAGTTTTAAAACAATAGCATTTTTCACACAGAAAATGGCCATCCATTCAAGTAGTAACACGTCTGTTTTTCCACAAAATGTCGTCCATTCAAGTTTCAAAACAACAGCATTTTTCACCCAGTAACCGGCTTTTTTTTGCTGACGTAGCAGCCATATAAATTGTCATGTCACCCGGTTACAAGTTATAACAATAAGCTTGTACACATACAACAACAATAATTAAAAGTTTAATACATACAATATAAACTTTTAAAGTTTGAAACATACAATAGAATTTAGAGTAAAGTCGAATACATTTGCAAATTGCAAACATTAAAACACTAGAATGTGCGTGTAATCGTGTGTAGGCCAAAATAAATAATTAAGTTAGTTGAAATGAAATACTAAAGAAAAAAGTAAAAATAATTACCTTTAGAACGGCCATGAAGAACTGGAGTAGGGTGATTAGTTGATCCTCTTCCTTCATCTACTGCATCCATACTAATTAATTCTCTCCCAATATCCTGCTTTTATTTCAATTTCAATAAAGATGGTAATATTAAATTAAATACAATAGAAGAATAATAAATTGATAGATTGATAGAACGAAAGAACAATAACCTACCATTGGTTAAAAAAGGCTAATATAAAGTGAATGAGAGCCCTAACGAATGAATAGCAACAGATCGTACGTACCTTCTGTGATTTGATTTTAAGAAGAAATACATATAGAAAGAAACACTAAGGAATCTAAAGTGGAGTGGTTAATTTTTTATTTTATTTTTATTTTTATTTTTATTAGTAGGAGGAGTAGTTGGTTTCTTCGGTGTTTGGAATATGTGGTTTCTGGATTTGGAATATGTCATGTTACGTTTGCCCCTTTCTCTGGGTTGCCGTCGTTAACTTTGTAAACCATTCTCTTAATTTCTTTTATATTGTTTTGCTACTTTTTCTAAGTTTTTGGCAAAACTATGTGAAAAGCGATCAAAAGTTATTTAAGGGTTGTTTATTTTATGAATTTATTTGTTTTATTATATTAAGTTATACACGTGTGTGTATATATATAAGGAGTGAGTTCGAGGAAAAAAGAAAATTTGGTGAAGAAAGGGGAGAAAACTTTTTTAACCATTTGATTCAATTTTAAATTATATTTATTTTTTTATTGAATCATAGTTGTTTTTTCTGAATCATAGTTTTAAATATATCTTTCTCCCCTTTCTCCCCCAAACTTTCTTTCTTTTTAGATCCTGGTACTATATATAGAAGGAGTTCATTAAATTATAAATTTTTTTGAAAGTATGAGAGTATCGATAGGAATGTGTCATTTGGCAAAAACCTCATTTTCGTCCATTTTTAAAAAATTTAAATATCTAAAAAATGGTAAGTCAAAAAATAATAAAAGTTATACCATAAAAATCAGCATTTTTTTCTCTTCGATTAGACATCTCACAAGGTATACTTTCGACGAACTCTTTTTTTCATTTTTTGTGGGTTAACACATGTGTTACAATTAGCTAACAAATGTGTTACCCGCGGCTATCACATTTGTTATAAACGACTATCACATGTGTTATAAGCAATAGTCGTCGGTAACACATGTGTTATTTGTTTATAGCACATGTGTTATCAATTATCAAAACCCACCAAAAAATGGAAAAAAAAATCTTCGAAAGTATGTCATGTGAAATCTCTAATCGAAGAGGAAAAAATGCTAAATTTTTATGGTGCAATTTTTATAATTTTATGATTAACTGTTTTTGAGATATTCAATTTTTAAGAATGTGGGAGTTTTCTTATTTTGATGAAGATGGACGGCTGAGATTTGTACTCCCGTACTTTCAAAAAATTTCATACTTTAATGAGTTTTTGTCTAGATATATATAATCATTGTCAAGATAGTCTAGTGGTTGGTGTCATGATATTTTCACAAAATTATTCACTTCAAATTTCCCTAACTATAAATCTTGGGGTGACCAAGGAAAGAGTCTGAAAAGGTCACAGGATACCCCGGTTATATCATGTACATTTGAGTAAAAATACTCCTGCGGATAACATGTACATGAAAAACCTCATCCATTTACCCATTTTATTTATGAATATTTATCTATATATATATATATATTTACTAATAAAACATTTCACATTTTCTATTTTAAAACATAAAATCATAAAAATGAAAAGTTAATCCAGATACAATCTCTTATCTAACATATCTCTCAAACTCACATTATTTTATCAACTTAATCCTAATAAATAAAATGTTTATTATTTGTGGTTTCGTAAGTTAATAAACTGGTGAAGAAATTAGAAGGTCGATAAATAGTGAAGTTGAATTTTGTGATAATTACAATAATAATATCAGTTTATCTAATACAACAACTATTGCTACGCCGAAAATTATTGTTGATCATTACCATATTTTTATATTCCTTACTGTCGCGTACATTCATTAAAGCATCATTAATACTATCATCATTAAACCTTAAACTAATAAATAAATGTTTTTCAATTCTCTTTTGAAGGCAAATTACGCCTATAAAACATTCAATTATAACTTTCCTCAAATTTCACAAATATTTAAGTTTTCAAAAATAGAATCAAATGTGTTTTAAGTTTTACACCTTGATTTACATGTTTAATTTAATTTTTATGTTGTCAATTCGAGAATTTTAATTTTTCAATCAAATTTTAGTATTACAATTTATCGTACTATAAAATACATATTATGTTTCATACAATTTACAGTTTCATAATGTTTAGTATCAAAATACGAAAGAAAAAAATAAAAATAAATTTAGTGAAAGTCATACTTCATGACCCGATCAACGACTCAGCACATCGTAACTCACACCACACTCTCCCAACTCGCTACCCGGTCATCTATGGACGTAGTTGCTCTAAAAGTTTATTTTGTGCATCAAAATAATACACTCAGGGATAAAATACTTTCTTACATATATTAATAAAATTATATGAACTTAATTTAACGAACTACAAACAGAAGATCAAGTGGTACACGAGTCAAACAAATCGATGTAGATCAATTAATATAGATTGATGAGTTGACTTTAAAAATTAATTACGAAACTCACTTTTTTTTCTCTTGGGTAACATGTTTTATTTTTAATTAAGTATTTTTCTTGCATTGCGCAGGTTTGCTACTAGTTGTAATATAAATCATTTGGACCTTCTAATTTTAGTATCCTTAAAATTTCAACATTTCCATTTTAAACTTTTATAATATTCATTATTGTAACTTTCCAAAAATTTTAAATGTAGGAAAGGGCTGGAAATGATCATCACCCGTCCGGGTGACTTGTTGTTTGGCCAGGTGGATGATTGTTGGATAAGGTGATCAGGAGATAGAAAGTGGAGGAGTTTAAATCACCCGTCCGGGTGAGTGTTGTTTGATGGATGTTGGTCTGGGTGACTTGAGCTTAAAGGGAGCCAAAAAGGGAGGTCACCCGTTCGGGTGAGCCTGTTTCTACTATATTATCTATGTTGATTTCCAGAATTTCACTTTCATGCATTCAACCACTTATCACTCTAATACTTCACCTAACTTCCTAACTCATTATTGAACAAAAAAATAAGAGAAGGAAGCAAGTGAGCTTGTTCTAAACATTTTGGAGGAGGATTATTAACATTATCAGTCATCCAAATTTAATTGTAAATGTTCTATCCTCTTTGACTTAGAAATTTGGGGGTTTTTAATAATGTTGGTGCACGTTTTGTGACAACAGCTCTTATTTTGTAATAGTCAGTTTTGTAATTAGTTTTATAGTTAATTCGTAGTCTGTTTAATTAACTTAGTCTTTTTGTAAGTTGTATTGTAAGTTCGTATGAACCTAGGACCAGCTAAGTTCGTACGAACTTGCTGGGTATAAATACCAACTTGTAATGTTTTATTTGTATGCTTTTGGAAACTGATATATTCAAATATACTGTGCTATTTTCGAATCTATACGAACCTACATTATAAACACTTGCAATTACTTGTTTTATTGTTGTTTCTTGTGTATTATATCATTCCGCAAACTAATACACATTGTAATCCCATTTGGATCCGTTCAAAGGGACTTTCAATTGGTATCAGAGCTTTAACAAGTCTTTGTTGGGTTTGGGATTGCTTAAAACACAAAGAAAACAAGATTTAGAGTGTTTTGGAAGATAAAAGTTGTACTTTCGGCTTCCTAGAGTGTTTGTGAGTCATATTCCTTAAGTATCATTCGATTTCAACGGTTGAATCTTTCTAGATCTGAGTTTTTGCTCAGATTTGAGTTTGAACAGCAAGTTCGTACGTTTCAGAAAGTGTCGTACGAACCTACCCAAAATAGCCTTCGAACCTAGCCAGCTGTAAGTTCGTACGAACCTACAGCTACGAACCTACCTAAGTTCGAACGTTTGAAAATTTGAAAAGTTTGACCTGAAGTTTGACTTATACAAACCTAGATAGTCTTCGAACCTGTAAGTTCGAATTAATCTAAGTTCGTACGAACCTAGTGTTATACGAACCTAGTGTTGTTTGACCTCAATTGACTTTTCAGTTTGACTTTGTTTGACTTTTTCTCGCGATGTCGAATCTCAATAAAATGTTAGAAATGGATCACGAGGTCGGTAAGTCAGCCTCACCACCTAAGCTCCTCAAAGGAGAGGACTACTTTTGGTGGAGAGATCGGTTTGAATCATTTGCGAGATTTCATGATATCCACATTTGGATATGCATTAAGGATGGGTATGATTTACCTACTTATGAATTTGAAGGGAAGACGAAGTTTTGTACATATTCTGTCATGAAGGATGAAGACAAAAAGATGTACGAGGCTGAGAATAAGGCCTTGTCAGCCATTAATATGTGTCTCCCTCAGGAGATCAAACATACTTTTAAACGTTACCAATTCTCGAAAGAGCTTTGGGAAGCGTTAGAAAAGAGGTTCGATGGGAACGACAAGATCAAGGAGAGTAGAGCAGACTTGTTGACTAAATAGTTCTATGTTTTCAAGTGTATGAAGGGAGAGTCATTAGAGGAGATTATCACAAGATACTACCATCTGATGACTGAACTGGATAACAGTGGACTTTCGTTCACTGAAACTGTCAGATGTAATAAACTTCTTGAAGCATTACCATCGAAGTGGGACATCTATACTTTGATGATCAAGGAAAATGCTGATTACAAGACTCTGACTCTTGATGACGTGATAGGAAAGTTGCGTGTTTATGATTTGAACATGCAATGGAAAGAGACAGGATCCGATCAGGTTCAGGATCCTAGTGTTTACCATGGTAAACGATCTGATTCCACTGCTTCTACCAGTACTGGTGGAGTTGCAGCTTTCTATACAAGCGAGGCTGAAACAGACTCGGCTATCAAAAATTCGGGTAGCAATGTCTGCTATATTGCCTCATCTGAGGACTCAGGAATTGATAGGAGACCAAAATCTGGGACAACAAGTGGTCTCAAATCGATGTCTATGAGTGTCAAATCAGCTGAAGGTGAAGTTGCCCTGCTTGCATCCTTTATTACAACAACTAAAAACTTTATTAAGGGCAAGGTCACAGATCCTATTTTGATTAATGAGGATTATGACCAGTTAGATCATGAGGATTTAGAAGAAATGGATCTTCAGTGGCAAATGGCCATGATAACCAGGCGGGCTCAGCGGTTCATGAACCGTACTGGAAGAAAGTTCATTGGCGGTAAAGTTGGATATGATAAATCTAAAGTAAAGTGTTATAACTGTGATAGTTTTGGGCACTTTGCTCGAGAATGTCAAAGACCTAAAAGAGATTCAGCTACAAGTCAAAACGGGCCGAGAAACTTTAATCAAGGCTCCTCTGGTAACAATCAGAACTCAGGAAGTCATCAGACTTCAAGAGCTCTGGTAGTTCAATCACAGGAAGGAGCATATGATTGGAGCTCAAAATCTGAAGAACCGCAAGCGTTTATGGTCTCTATTACTGAAGAAAAAGAGGAAAGCAGTGTGGGGTCTGATTCAGAGAAGGAAGTAACTACTGAGATGGAGATTAATGTACCTGCTGATGAAGAAAGAATCAAGACTCTGAAGTCAACTGAGGAAATGAGTTCAAAGGACTTCATTGCCTACATGGCAAATCTTGACGCTGAGAAACAAAAGGTATTACTTAATTTAGATCTAGTAGTTAAAGCCTATGTGTTATGTACTAACTTTTAGGAACATGCTGAGAAGTTAGTGGAATCATCTGATGTTATAACATCTCAGTTAAAATCTTTAAAAGAAGAAAACACTATTTTAAACATCAGAAACACAGAATTAATAAGTAAAGCAAAATCTGATAAAGCGGACATGAAATACTTAAAAGATAAGTTAAATGAGCAAAGTGTAAGAAATGACTTGGCTCATGAACATATTCTAGAATTGACTAAACTGTCTGCTGATAGGGAAAAGGAATTAGCTGACGCAAAGGTTAGGATAGTTGATCTTAACAGGAAATTAGAGTTAAGAAAATTCTCTATCGAAACCTTAGACAACATGCTTAGCGTCCAAAAACAGCCTGGTGATTACAGGGGAATGGGCTATACAGAAAGCCCTCCTCCCTTTAATCATAATTATTCCTTTATTTCTGATGAAACTGAGATGTCTACTGTTGATGATTCTGCTAAACAACCAGCAGTTCCTGGTCTAATACATTTCGTTAGACCTGCGAAAGCTGAGACAAAGTCTACACCTAAATCAACATTCTCTGACACTACCATGCCACCTGTTTCTGAACTAAAAACAAATTTTGTAAAAGAGAGTGTGGTTGAACATGGAAGTGTCAAGGAGAAGCTAAAGCAAGAAATTATTCTTGACTTACCCAAATCTGAAAATGAAAATTTATATACTAAAATTGATAAGGGTAAGAAGGTTATAGTTGTTTCCTCTCCAAGTTTGCCTGAATTGGACGATCTGACGATTCAAAAGGGCTCTAAAAAGGCTTTCGTGAAACGCTCATGCTTCACATGTCATCAAAAAGGGTATGTTGCAAGCATTTGTCCAACTAAGGGCAAAACTGGAAAGGTACAGGTGAAGAAAGATCAATCACCTGTAAAGTCTGTGTCGCCTCCTAAAATGAAAAATTCTGAGGCAACAAGCATAAAACTGAGGTTGCCTGGTGTTTTCATACCAGAAGGTAAAAGGTGATAACTGATGACAATCTTGCCGACCTTTATACCAAGGCATTTGATAGGTCTCGGTTTGAGCTTTTAATCCAACTAAATGGGATGAGAAATCCTGAGTAAATTTTTCCTCAAAAGAACTTAGTGTATTTTTCTTTCTTAGTTCATTTTACTTTTTGTCTTTGCAAAAATGATAAAAATTGAGGGTCACTATATTAATTGCAAAGAAATGATGAAATCATTACCCATGCCTAGAACATTTTATATGTGTGCCTTTTAGATGCAGGACATACACAATAAATGTACCTAAAATACAACGTATTTGATAGCTTCACATGATGATGTATTGGTAGGCATTAGACATAATGGTTTTTAAGTACTAAATCTATAATAACTAATACGATCTTTTCTGTGAACTCTTTAATTTGATGTACGACTTAAGTCTTAATTCTTAGGAGATAGATCGTACATGAATGCTTGATACTGGATATAAAATATAAATAAATCATCTGGGGGGTTCACTGACTGTTTCTTCTGCTACATCTAGAAGTATGCTGACCTAGATTCAGTCAGTGTTTCCTTACACTGGAACAAACTTGACCGCGAAACAATAATAATGTGTTCAAGGTCTCTAGTCAAACTAAGTCGCTCTGTTGTACGAAAGTACAGACCTGTCACCTCTGGTTTGATTTTAGATTTGTTTGATTCTAACCTTAGTCTTGTCTGATATTTGAAACGTGTACCCATGTACATTGATGTTTAAAGCAAAATGACTTGACTTTAATGATGACAAAAAAATTGAAAAATATCCGATACATGTTATTCTGGACTGTCTAGATCTTAAGGGTATATCAAATATAAGATAAACAGGAAATCGTGAACAATAATCTAATCTGTTCTTGAGGATTCTGAATGTCGAATGTTTAAGTGGACAACAATACCGATAATCGCTGTGATCTATCATTTACAACAATAATAATCAAAGGAATAAATAAAAATTCCTAACTGTGTATTGTTCTCATCATGGCTAATTCGATCTTTGTATCAGTGACACTCTCAAAAATATTGTACGTTTTAAATATGAACAATTTCATATTCGCATTTTACATTTTGTGTTATTTTACATTGTTTAAATAAATAAATGAATAAAAGTTCTTCGTTTTTGGGAATTATTTACATTTTGTTCAATTAATTGCTCGTACTTTGATCCATATATTGTCTCAGTATTTAGGTTTGTCCAAAACGTGTTAAATTTGAAAAACTTAAACTTTTTGGTTTAGAAACTCTAAGTTCGTACGAACTTAGTGGGTATGTTCGAAGAATAGGTTCGTACGAACCTATGCTTGGGGGTATAAAAGGGTCAACTCAGTCAAATCCTTCTCATTTCCTCACATTCTAATAATATCTTCGTACGAACCTACCCAGTTCCTTCGAACATATGTACGAACTTACCTACGGACTTTCCATTTTCGAATTAAAATCAAGATCTGGACTTAGTTATACCATTTCACTCCGTTAGACTTCATCACTATCATTTTCTGAATCTTTGTAAGTAACTTTTACATGATTTGGACAACTAATCATAAACAAATTCGAATTTTTCTTGAGTTTTACCAAAATATCCTAAAACCCAAAATCTAGAAAGTGTTATTGATTAAACATAGTGTGTTTTTGTTGTTTAAGCCCATACGCAGGTTGGCGCATCCAATTCCAGTGCCTGATTGCGTTTTTATTGCAACATTTTTGAACTTTTTTTCTGAGTTCATCCGTTCGAACCTACATCTTTGTACGAACCTAGCCAATGTAAGTTTGTACGAACTTAAGTTTGACTTGGTCAAACAGTAAGTTCGTACGAACCTACAAGGGAAGTAAGTTCGTACGAACCTACTTTGGTTCAAATTTTTTCAATTTTAAATAATAATGACTTTAGGCTTGTTTTAATTGTGGAATCTTGCATGCAGGACTCTAAATTACTTATGTCTAATCGCTAACATTATTATTCTTTATTTTTGGTGTGTTTGTGTTTGCTTTTGCAGAAATGGATGATCAAGTGCGTGATTTCTTCAACAAGCATAATGTGGCTGTTACGTTTGATCTTGCCAATCCGGCCACAGAATCGTTTAGAGGCATGTTGGACTTTCTCATGCGCTCTCGTGTATATCATGCTCTCACTCATTCGCCGACTTTGAGTTTTCCATATCTCAGCCAATTCTGGGCAACGGCAGTTCATCATTGTGAGCCTCAGCCCCCAGTGATACGGGCTACCGTGAATGGTGTTGATATCGAATTTTTTTGCTGAGTTTCTGAGGGAGGTATTGCAGTTGGAGACTGAAGAACAGGAAGACGGTCCTACTACCTTTCCTCTTAAGATGCGGGCTGGCGCGTTTCAACGAATGGGTTATATGGGAGACGTTACCCACACCCAATACACCAATAGCTTGGTGTACGGCCAATGGCGATATCTCATGCACATTCTGCTGGTATCATTTGGGCCGAAGAAGGCAGGGTTCGATACTATGAACCACAAGCTGCAGTCTGGGATGATTTCCCTTGTTTACAACAAACCCTACTGCTTCTCTCAGTACTTTTTCGATGAGATGGTTCAGCAGATCAAGGGGAGTGTGAAGGAGCATTTTATTCTATACCCTCGGTTTGTCGTGATGGTAATCAATGCCTTACTTCCAAATCTTCCAGTTATCAACCCGGTTGTTCATCTGATGCCGGTGGATAAGAAAACTTTCGGCCATTGCCTCAGTCACAACAAAAGGAGAGCGGTTGCTGATAGGCCTCAGGCTGTGCCATTATTTGGGGCAATTATCAATGCTAACTATCAGGCACCACCAAATGATGGTTGGTTGGATGTGCCCTAGCCCCAGGCAGATGCAGAGGTTCCACTTCAAGAACCAAGTCCAGCCCTCGTGGCAGATCATATGGAAATTGGTGCTGAACAACAGCAGGAGGTTGTTGAAGAGATTCTGCACCAAGTAGAGCACCCTGTTGAGGGAGAACATGTTGATGTTGCTATTGCTGAAGAATTGGTCAAAAATGTTCTACAGGGCACTGCTGGCCCAAGTGCTACGGCCACGGGCTCTCAACACCAATCTGTTGAGGAGGAACTGAGAGATGTTGACAAGTATTTCTCTGAAGGTGTTGATGCTGCCGAGCCAAGTAAAGCTGATGAGGATGCAGCTCATGATTCTGAGGCCACTGAGACTGATGCTGAAGATGATGATAATGATGATGATGATGGGGATGATGATGGTGATTCGGATCAGCCTATGATTATTTCCCAAGGATCTAAGGGGGTGTTGCGTGACCCCAAAGCTGCCAGGGAAAAGGAGAAAGGAAAGAGAAAGGTCTAGGAGGATGATGACTATATTCCCGTGGATTTTGATGTCGAATCTGAACCAAACTGGTTCCGGGTGCAAGCTCGTAAGTGCCCGCGTTCCTTTGGTATTGTTATTGAAGAGGGTGATCAAGCTCCTCAACTCATATCTCATTCACCATCACCCGTCGCTCCACCGCCTGTTCAATCACCACCGGTTACATCCACAACCACACCACCCACACCTCCATCGGTTACACCTGCTATTGCCCCTCCTACGACTCAACCCACCCAATCTGTTCCCAACCCGGCTGCTCATCTCTCCGATCCGGACAAGTTTACCTATCTTGAGGGCCGGATCACTAGCTTGATGGATATGGTGACTGCTTTGACTGCTTTTGTTACAAGCCAGGAAGTTCGAGTCACAAATCTGACGGCTATTAATGAGCGCTTAGAGAAGAACCTTGAAAAGGTAGAAGATCAAGTGCGGCTAAATGAGGTCACTATCTTCCAAATGAAGCGCCAGTCGCTCAGGGGGGATAAGACAACAGGATGCAAGGAAGATGAGCTGAGACTTAAAGCTGATAATGACCGTGACGATGATCCAAGTGCACCCAAAGAAGGTGAGCTACCTGGCTTTTCATCTAGAGTGCAAGGTGCAGTAATAGCTTAGGGGGAGTTTGGTCAAGGTTCTGGTGTGAGCGGATCTGGACAAGATGCAACAAAGCCTCAAGAAGAGATTGAACCATCTAGAGGGTGGAACAAAGAGTCCAGTGAGGCACCAGCAGAAGGGTCAGACTGGAGCAAGAAAATTGAAGAAAAACCGGATCAGAAAGGTGGTTGGGGTGCTGAATCAGGGTCTGGTGTTGGTACAGCGGCAGAAGGTGATGGCAGCTAGAAATCAGAATAGGGTGCAAAGAAGAATGAAAACGAAGCTGAGAAGGCTGGTAGTAGATGTGAGCAGACTCCAGTGAATCTAGTTGAGACTGAAACTAATGAAGCGTTGCTTGGTTTGGACGATTCTGATAGTGAGGGATCTGAGTTAGAGGAAGGAGAGATTTTTGTAAGGTCGCTAGATCTTGGTTCGATAACGGATTATCTTTAAGGTATTGAGGTGCGGAATTCCTCAATACTTTAGGTTTAGGCTTATATAACTTTGCTATTAATTAACAAGCTTCGTTTTGATATTAACTAGGTTAAACACTCAAAACTGAGCCTATATAATAATTGCCTTTATATCTACATGAAAAACGAGGAGAATAATTAAATATTTGCTGTGTGTAATAATGGCACGGATCTCCATAAATGAGCAGCAATAAAATATATATATCTGGTTCAACTCGCAGGCCATGGGCTTTGCGAGTTGACTCAACTCGCAGCCCATGGGCCTTGCGAGTCCAGATAGCTGCGAGCTCAGATCTCAGCTCGCAGGAGTAAGTCTTGCGAATCCAGATTAGGCTGCGAGATGAGATCTCAACTCGCAGGTCAAACCTGCGAGTTGACTTCTCATTTTGCACCTTTGACTTTAACTTGAATTCAATACTTGTCTAATAACATTTAACAAATAATAATAACAAGTTAATATCATATATTTACAAGTCTAAACCAATTATACAAATTTGACAATAAATACACTAGTCCTATTACAAGCTAGATCTGTTGTCACAATAACATGTCCCAACAGACTCCCCCTTGACAATAGCTCTAGCGTCGTTATCTTCATCTTTGTCCTTGGTCTTTACTTGTAAATTGAGCTACCCATATGAATCTTCATTCTAACACAAGTCTTCACCATCATTTGATAATCTCTTGCTAGATCACCCCATGCTTCAGTCGTCAAGATCCTGTTTTCGTTTAACTTCAACAGGTCCTTTTTCGACAGATTCATCAGGTGTCGATGGTCATAGATTGTCAGAATTACTCTCTCTCCTCCTTCAACTTCATCATCAGTTTCAACCATGACAGCTTCACCAGTCTCTGAATCCACATGCCAATTTAGAAGATTTCCCAGAATATTCTGTGGCATTGTCTTCAGCGGTATCTGCTGTACACACTTGACAGCTGGATAAGTCTTTTTCCTTAATCTTCTTCCAGTTCTTTGACTGCGTTCCTGTAATTTGATTGTCTTTCCGACTCTTGGCTTTATCTTTTCAAACTTCATTGAACGACCCTCAGTCTTGATTATTCTTTCAACGTATCTTGCATATGGATCATTACTGGGGTTCTTCAATTCTAAGCGTGCCAAGTCTCGGACTTCAAATCGAGGAAGCGAACTAAAAACTTTAAGCTTCTTATCAAAATATTGAACTCCATCAAACCTTTTGATAGCAAAAAGTTTTAGCTCAGAGTCATAGTACCATCCGATGATTCCCTTTCTCGGTACTTTCTTTTCAGTGATTTCTACCTCAGACATTCCAATCTTCTTCTTTCTCCTTTTCAGGGGTCTGAACATAGGATTGTTTCTGAGTTTTTCAGGAAGCTCATCTTCTGATTCAGAACTGGTTGATTCATCTAGGTTTTCATCTAAATCAACAACCCTTTCTCAATCTTCTTCTTGGATGACCACTTTAGTTGTAGATGGGCTTACGATGTGTTCATCAATATCAGCATCGAGATCTACACACTCGTTTGCCCCAACTTCAAAACTAAAAGTCCAATCCTCAGGAGGAACAAACTCTCCTTCTTCAAGGTCAAAGTCAATGTCCTCATCTAATTCATCTGGCATGTCGCCTTCAGAATCTGATAAGTTCAACATTTCAAGACCTATAGAAATACGTACACAAATATATTAATATCATAAGTTCTTTCATTGATTTCCCTGAATTAATCTAAGATTTTTCTTATTAATCCCTTTGTGTATTTAAAATATATTATATATACACTTATTCAAATCTTTCATCGATTATCATAATCAATCTAAAATTTGAATAAGTCTTATAATATACGAACATCATACATTATATGATATCATAACTCTTTTATCGATCATAGTCAATCTAGAATTACAAAAGGCTTATAATATACACACATTCATAATTATAACATTTAAACATTAATGTTTTACACATTCAAGTTCAAACATCTTAATTACAGAATTATATTACAAGTACAAAATTACAATGTATTAATAATTAGAATCAGTCTATATTAATACAAAGCTTCACCTTCATCAGCTTTACCCTTATCATTACCAGCACCAGCTCCACTACCACTTGCTTCAGCAGACTCCCCCTGAATTGTAGTCTGCTGACCAGTCGTTGAAGGACCAGCCAGCTCACTTTCTTTTCCAGCTGCGGGATCATCGTCTTTATCATCTCGGCTCTTCTTAGCCAGCTCATCCTCTTTACAAACTTCTTCAAATGCAGCCTTCTCAATTGCAGCTTTCTCCCCTTGAGATGGCTGGTTCTGTGCTAAGTAGGTAATACGACGAGAGAGACGGTCAAGTTGTCGTTGCTTCTCAGCCACGTCATCTACCAGAGTGTTGTTGGTCTTGAGCAGCAGTGAGTAAGCATTGTTTTGTGTAGTGACATTGTCTGACAATTGTAGAAGTTGTGTCGCAAAAGTGTTAGCAACTATCTGCAACTCTCGAACCCTAGACTCCAAGTGTGTAATGCGTTCAGCATCAGTCTTTGGTGAGGTTGAAGGAGCAGCATCAGTGGTGGTTGGCGGTGTGGGAGCGGACGGTTGCATTTTCTTTGGTATCTCTGTAGCAACATCGGTCAAAAGACGCGCCGCAACCCTGCTGGATTTGGTGGTTGGGTGTGAAGAAGGTCGAACCAGAGCAGCAATCATATCAGCCTCAGTAGGCATAGAACGTGATTGTATAGGAGCTGCAGAGGTTGAAGCTGCTTGCCTGTACAGCTTGCGAGGTCGAGAGACAAGCCTCTCCTCCTCTTCTTCTTCATCTTCGTCCTCATCCACAAGAATGAAATCGGGATCTTGTTCCACGGCTTTTCGTTTCAGTTTAAGTGCCGGGTCCATAATCAGCTTTGATCCTTGACGAATCATCCCACTAGGGATCCCAGATACAGACCCAGATGGTCTAGGCTCATCATCATCATCATCGGAATCAGACTCAGAAGCAGAAGCAGCTTTGATCCCCGATGGTCCAGCAGCATCAGGTGCCTCAGTAGGTGGAGGTGGTCCAGAAGTACTTAGACCTTCAGCCGAAAACTGATCTATCTCTCTAAAGTCCGGATCAGTGGCGTCATCATGTTGGACCAAAACCTCTTGCACCAGCTGTGCAGCAACCTCAGTATCCACCTGTTGACCAGGCTGGTTTACCTGATCCAGAACCTCCTCAATTAGCTCTTGTGGCTCTGGTGCACGTTCAGCCACATCAACATCAATCCAACCGTGATTCGGTGGAGCTTGATAATTAGGATCGATTAGTGAGCCAAATAGCTCAGTCAGCTGGGGCTGCATCTCAAACCTTCGTGAGGTTTGCATGAACATGGCATTATAAGCTCTTAGCCCAATGGTATCCACTCTAATATCTGGTTGAACAACCTGCAGATCAGGGATATTGGCATGAATGATCAACATGCAGAATCTTGGATAGATCATAAACTGGGATCTAACTCCCCCCAAGATTTGGCGAACAATTTCCCCAAAGATGTAATCCGAAAAACTGTATGGTTTATTATAAACCAGTGACAGTAAAGCAGATAGGAGAGAAGAGCTCAGCTCGTCATATCCTCCCTTCTTCGGTCCAAAAATAGTTACCAGAACATGCCATAAGAACCTCCATTCCCCGTATAATAAAGCCTTGAGGAACTGACGTCCTCTTTTTGGTCTTACATATCCCATACGAGTCAGTGCACCCTCGATAAAATCCGAAGAGAACTCAGTGGGTCCATCTTCCTGCTCGACAGTGCCCAACTGTAGTATGTTTCGAAGATCGGAGGCAGAGAAGATAACTGGATGATCATTAATCCTCGTCCGAATGACTGGAGGATTTACAGCAGTATCATACTCAATATTAGCCCAGAATTGGGTTAAAAGATCTCGAGACAAAGCGGGGGACGCCGTGATAGCATATTGGATCCTTGATCGGCCCAGAAACGTAAGAATCCGAGCAACCCTAGATGCACCACGTGCATTGGCGTCCAAATCAACCAGAACATTATGATGTCCAACGAATTGTCGAGCCATTTCTGTAATATCAAAAATCACACCAATGTTAGACAATATGTTTAACATATATTGATAACCTTATATAATCTACGACCCATAATTGAACTATTAAGTGGTGAGACCCAATTAACAATTACAGTCGTTAATTATATAAAATCAATAAGTCTAACACAAATATATTACTTATTACAAGAAGTCATAAGTCTTATATATAAAGTATAGATTTTGTCGTGTTCACAGTTAAGTTGACACGAATTATCATTTAATAATTTAAATTATAACTCTTAATTTTAATGAATCTAGTGTCCGTAAATTAAATTAAAAGGAGGTAAGTCAAACAAGTCAAACAAGTCAAACAATGTCAACTCGCAAGACCAGTCAACTCGCAAGTTCAACTCGCAAATTCAACTCGCAAGTTCAACTCGTAGGTCAGCTCGCAAGTCAACTCGCAGTTTTGACTCGCAAGTCAACTCGCAGAGCAGACTGACTGTTGACCTGCGAGCTGAGATGGATCTCAACTCGTAGGATGAACTGCATAGTGACATCATAATTAAACTTCGAATTATGCAAGTTTTAAGGCAATCAAAGTATGCCATTGTGTTCAATATACTCCAATGATCATAAACCCTAAGGTTTCTTGTCCATTTGAGTATAATATAGTGATTTGTGTAATTTAAAAACCAAAAACCCTCATTTTTATTAAAATGTCGATTGTGGGTTAATTACACGGTGGAATCACTTGATTTTTACCTTAATATGTTCACAAATCAAAGATGTAAGAGTTCTATGAAGTCAAGGGTTCGATTCTTGAATGGAAATTTCGAAAATGAATAAGAAATGAACTCGGTTCGCAAGAGTCAGTTCGCAGCAGTAAACAAAACTTGCAAGTGTGCATTTGACTTGTGAACTCGCAAGACTTTATACCCTTTGACTGGACTCGCAAAACTCAACTCGCAGAGTTGAGTTCAACTCACAGACCCAAGTCAACTCGCAATATTTGTCTAAAAAATACATTTTAATTAAAAACGTAATTTTTAAGTTTAAAATAAAATAAAATAAACAAGTCTAAAATAAAAGTGTTTTTCACTTGTTTTTCTCTTAGAATGGCTCACACATTACATACAAGTCTAAAATGTGATAACTTTTCACTTGTTATGTAACCATACGATAATACGAACGATAAAAACAGAAAATAAGATTAAATAAGATAAACTAAAATGATGAAAATTAAGAATAAATGCATAAAATAAAAATAAAATAAATAAAACGACAACGATTCATAATAAACATTGGTATCAAGTACCCTTGTATTAATGAAACACATAGACGAAAAGTAAAATAAAATAAAAGAAATACATCCTAATAGAGGGCGTTAAGATTTTATCGACAGCGGGATCATATTAGAAAGAAACAGCCGAACCAATTGTTGAGTAAAAAGTCTAAGAAGATTGTTAGTATGCATACCTCATGAAATTCACAATAAGTTACACAAAATCTCACAACTTAACCATTGTTCAACTTATATTTATAAAAGTATAACTTGGTTACCTATCTCCACAGAATATAACATTCACATCAAAATGAAATGATTAATTATCATAGACAGTTCAAGACGATTACCGGTATTATAATCCATATAAACAAAGTCTACATTGATTTCCAAGCGAACTTTTATTGTTTGTATGTGTATTACCTAATGTGATCCAAAATATGACATACTGAGAGATCAAGTAGAACACATAACACTGTATCTTTCACATGCAAGATAGAGGTCACTAAATGATGTTCTTTTCGAAGCATATGACATACCCTTGAGTGAATATAAAATGTGACAAACATCAAACCCGTTTTGTAGATACTAGTGGTTCTAGATCTGTACTTAGTACAACATAAGATCTCTTAGTATAGACAAAACAAGCTTGAAACCATTTGCAAAACTAAAGGAGTCAGGTCTGTACTTAGTACAATAAAGACACCAGTAGTTTCACTAACAGTCATAATTCTTATTATTTGTCTTGAGATATTTTCATAGATTCTTGATAACAGTGTATGGTCAGATTATCTTTCATCAATTAAGACTTATGTCATACGTCATATAGAAAATCACACGAGATAACACACAGAAGATTTATTGCTTATTATATGCTCAGAAATCAAAGCAGAATTTGCCTACTATTACATCATATAATGAAGCTGTCTAGATCTAAAGTTTTCAAGAAAATTATAACGTCTGGAGAGAGGTGTATACTAAAATAAAGATAAGTAAAGGCCTGGTTTAAGAGATGTAGAAATGATGTAACTTACTAGAATCTACTAACACATCTAACTCAAGACTTTTGCCTACAATTATTAAGCCGATTCCTCTAATTTACTATCATTTCCCAGTTGATAAAGACTTAACCCTTATCGGAGGCGATTCCCCTTAGGTAACAAGCAAATGAATGCCATACGCCAAACCCCCCCCCCCCCCCCCCCCTTTTTTTTTTTTTTTTTTTTTAATAATCATAAACAACTAATAAATAAGAACAGCTAATTATTACAAAATAACTCTATGGAAGACTAATCCTCTGGATTTCTCATTCCATTTAGTTGCACCAATTTCTCGAATCGAGCTCTGTCGAACGCTTTGGTGTATAAGTCTGCTTAATTGTCCACGGATGGAACCTTAGCTAACTTTATCAGATTCTTCTCAGCACAGTCTCTAATAAAGTGATGTCGAATATCAATGTGCTTAGTTTTACTGTGCTTGACTGGATTATTGGTTATAGAGATTGTTGATTCATTATCAATCATCATAGGAGTATTTGTTATACTCAACCCATAATCAAGCAATTGCTGTTGTATCCACAGAACTTGAGAACAACAGCTGCCAGCTGCAACATACTCAGCTTCACATGTAGAAATGGCGACTGAGGTTTGCTTCTTGCACTGCCATGAGACTAGTCTACCTCCTAGGAATTGACATCCATCGGTTGTAGACTTTCTATTCTGATTGCATCCTCCGTAATTAGAATCAGTGTAAGCCACAAAATCTAAGTCTCCATCAGTCGGATACCTGTAGGATCCCAGAAGGGCTGACCTTACACACTGAATCAATAATCAAATACTAATGCGCGGAATTCAATAGTAATTGAGATAAACGTTTAATTAACAAATCAAAACAAAACAAAAGAGAGTTGCATCAAAACCATCAAATTGCTATTACTGATCACGAATAATAACAAAGGCTGCACACACAGATGTGTTGTCAAAAGCCGGAAAAATGCTGAAAAAGAAAGACCATTTCAAATGAAACCCTAAACAAATTTATATAATTATCTATTTTAGGCAACTAAGCGATATTGACAATATCGCATGAACAGTAGTTGATCTAAATAATTACAACTCGAAACTTAGACCAAGTGACAGACACACTAAATGCACCAACAAACTCCCCCGTGTCTTCAGCTTGGTCTTCAAAAGGTTTCAGTCTTCAAACCCATCCAGCGGGAAATTTTCCACCCGCGTGGATTCCATGGGTGACGCAGATATCGACAATTCTTTGGAATTGTTGAGCAAGCTTTTCATTCGTCGGATTACCTCCGTAATACCTTATCTTGTTGTCGAACAGCTTCCTCATATCCTCCTTTGATAGATTTATCAAGCTCATAGGATCAAAAACTCTAAACTGCGTCTTTTTCAACCCATAGAGAGAAGTCTTCTCAGGTTCAACACTTTCTGGCACAAATACCAGTACAGCTTCTCCAGTCTGGCTGTCAAATTCCCAATAGTGAAATCTTCTTAGAAAATTTAGGGGAACTGATTCCAGAACGATCCTCTTTACACAATCAGCTTTAGGATAGCGCATTCTGATTAAAGGCTGATTTGTAGCAGGATCTAGCCGGTTCTTGTAATAGATTCGTTTACCCAACGTCGGCTTTATAAAACTGTATCTCTTAGTACGGATTTCTCTTTGAATTGTACTCTGGATGAAGTCTGCACGAGTATTTCTGTCTGGATTTATCAGCTGTAACTGAGCAAGCCTATTTAATTCTCCTTTAGGCAGGGAGCTCAGTTTCTTGAATGAGAACTTGAAATACTGAACGCCATCGGTTTTCTTGATTGCGATCCTCGAGTCCAGAACCTTCCAGCTCTTGATTAATCCTTTATATCTTCCCCTAATCTTATAAGACTTGCACGTGACAGGTGCAATCTTTTCTTTTCCTTGTGGCCACCAGGAAGCCAGACGAGCCGCTCTTTCTTCAGCGGTTTCAGGAACCTTTGGAGATTCAGGCATTTCAGCCTGAGGTTCCGTCGAGTCATCAGTTGATTCATCATCTTCTTCTTCGGATGAATCAGACTCAACAATGGGAGCACCATAATAAAATTCATCTTCATCGAAAGCTTCATCTTCAGTCTCACAATCTGAATCTGCTTCTGGTGTATCCTCCTTTTCAAACTCAGATCTGTTGACCATTCGTGCAAGATAAGTCAAATCTGCATCCGAATAGTCAACAGCCAGTGGTCTTGGTTGTCCAGGTATTTCCTCAAACGAGAAATAATCTAAACGTGGTGCCGTTTCATTACCTGATTCAACATTTACATTTTCTGTTTCAGGGGGAGTTACATTTGGTCTTTCCCTATCACCTATCTCCCCCGAAACGACCACTTGTGACTCCAAAAGAACAACCCTAGACCTAAGCTCCGCATTTTCTTTTTCAACAGCTTCAACTCTTGTAGCTTGAACTTGGATGACGGCAGCTTGAGTATCCAGGGTATGTTGCATGGTATCCAGCCTTTGTATCAGTTCTTGGATAACCGAGGGATGCGGTTTTACAGGGGTAGCAACCCGTGGTGTATCCAGAGGCGTGGAAGAGGAAGAGACCAGACGAGCTGCCTTAGATTTCTTTGGCGGTGGAGGCACAAACTCGTCAGAATCTTCAGAAGAGTCACGTACCCGCTTATCTTTCTGCGGTATGTGCTTCTTGCCGGCAGCTATTCTTCTCTGTATTCTTAAATATCTCCGAGAGTTAGTGCGCCTGATATGTTCAATTTCGCGAGGTGGCGGAACTAAACCCTCAGAGTCACTGTCAGTGAATCCGCCTGCAGGCTCAGGCTCAGAAGAATCGGAGTCAGTGGACCCCTCAGAAGTTTCAATGTTGTCATGTGAGGTATGTACTTGACCCTGCACATCAACATCGACAAAAATACCCTCCAAAGGGTCTTCCGCAGCTTGTACGGGAACATCGGCAAGATTTTCCAAAACTGGTGGAGGAGCAACGGGATCAAGATATCCCTCGTTCGCCGGCGGCTGATAATTCGGGTCAACTATATGACCGAAAAGAGGGGTATCAGGGGAAATCGGAACCCCTTTGCCATTTGAGCTCATTACCCCAAAGATCCGATTGGACATCGGGGTTTGACGATAAACACGGGTGGCATCAGTTGCCAGACCCGGGAGCTCTCGATTGATCAATAATTGAATAAACCGAGGGTACATGTACCAACGGTTGTCTCCAAGCTGTGCATTGTCGACCATAGCCCTGAAGATATAACCAGAGTAGTTATAGGGCTTGTTGTAGATAAGGGCGAGCATTGCAGAGACCGTGCGAAAGCTAGCACCATCGTACCCAGCTTTGCGATTGGAGAGGCACATGATAAAAATGTGCATAAGCCACCTCCAGACACGCGTCAGATTTCCCTTGCGATACTGATCCGAATGTGGACCAGCATATCCCATACGCGTCATCGCCCCAACGATAAACTCATTTGAGAAGAGAATCGGCATATCAGCAGTATCGTTGAATCGAAGTACATCTCTGATAAGTTGTTCAGAGATAATGACTTCGCGTCCGTGCACCGTTGAAATAAGGCGGGTATGCTCCAGTGCGGAATTTACAGATGCATTCCTCCAGAATTGCCCGACGTGATCACGATAAATAGTATCGGACGCCGTGATTGCCGTAAGAATTCGCGAACGGCGCAGGAAGGCAATCAAAGGTCTGAAGGGCGCAGACGACTCCTTAGAATCATCCAAGAAAGCCGTAATATTGTGACGATTGTCACATTTAAGATCAAACTGCGTGAAGTCTTCCATATCTGCAAAATTAACACAAAACACAAATCTCGAAAACAGTTAGTGATTTTAATGAAAACGGACCAGAAAAATAAGTTAGAAAACAAATCTGGGCCCAATATCACAAACTGTTTTGGGCCTGGCCCAATTCAATTTTGGTTTAGGCGATATTGAACATAATATCGCGTAAATTGAAATTCAATTTAGGCGATATTATCACAATATCGCGTAAATAAAAACAATTTGAATAATGTCGCTTAGATTTTGCAATTTTTGGAAATTAATCCAATTTTAGCGACATTACACAATATCGCTGCTAATATCGCAGGATTGGAAATTGATTTAGGCGATATTGTCACAATATCGCTTAAATAAAACGACATTGAACAATATCGCCTGGCATGAGGCGATATTGGAAATTAATCCAAATTAGGGCGATATTGAGTAATATCGCTCTCAATATCGCTTAAATGTAAGCGACATTGCAATATCGCCCCACAATATCGCACACACACGGCACAAAACCCTAGGTTCGAAAAATAGCATGAACGGATGATCCAAGGGTTATAGCTTATCACATAGGCAAAGAGCAATACAAAAATGCTTTTTAAATAAGTTTTGACTACAGTTCAATCGGGAAACACATGAAATTCGAAATGTATACTAAAACCGAATTGAAACTAGCCAAACAAGCATCAAAAATTAAAAATAAAACGTTAGAAGCATACCTATTGATGTAATAAACAAGGGTGATCAACAAGAAGTGAGGGGATTGAAGTACGGATCAAAAAATTTGAAAAAGAATGACAGAGTCTGCAATATCGCGAAATCGTCACAATATCGCACTCAATATCGCGTGATTCTGAAAACGTATGGAAATCAGGAGTGCACTGTAGTATATATAGGGCTTCCTGATTTTAGCAATATCGCATCAATTCAGACTCACTAGGCGATATAGCAATATCGCAGGCAATATCGCCTAAATTGAAATTGCAATAGCGATATTGAAATCAATATCGCTATTAAATCAATTTCAAAAGGTAATATCGCATACAATATCGCATAGACTCAAATCCAAACAATAAATTGTGACAAAATTAAACTATTTTAATTAAAAAATAAAACAAATTAATATAAACTAAAATAATAAAAATAAAAAGAATAATTAAATTTAATTTAATTTTGGGGACAACATTAAGTAGGTTGATTTAGGAATCATATTAGGATAACAGAATTGAACAATAAATTTTAGATTTTGATTCGATTATCAGTATATTGATCCGACTTTAAATTCATTTAGTGATGCAAAACATATCTTGATTGTACTTTGCAACAAAATGATTATTGGTATTGTTTATCCACTTAAACATAAAGCAAATGCATTTTGGAGCTAAGGTATTTATTGTGCATGTGAATAATATCATATAGTTTTAACAGAGATATACACCTAGTATCAAAACATGATCTTTAAGCTTTTATAACTTAGAGATAGTATACAAGGTGAACATTTTTAAGAATCAAGTCAGCGGTGACAGGTCTGTGTAAGTTCACAACAAAGCGACTTAACTTGATTCAAGGTTAAAAGCAAAACCAAACTTAGGTCAAACCTTTGGCGACCAGATTATGTATCTTTGATTTTATAAGATATTTAAAGTTCATTGACTTTAGTTTGCTTAAAATTTTGAAAATATACATGCTGAGACCAGGTCTGTATTTTCATACAACAAAGGAACACAGTAGTATAGATTCCCAAATGTATTTCATATAAAATCTCAGTTTAATAAAAGAAAGTCAAGATGATATTTTGGTATTAAGACTGAAAGTCATACATCTCATGATAAACACCAGATGATATTAATCACAATTTTAAGGGTTTTTGTTAATAGCTCAAAAAAGTATAAGTTATGTCTACCAATACATCATATAATGATGTTAATGCATTCAAGAATATGGGAAACATATACTAAATAAACCTACTGATACAAACAACATTAGAAGTAAACAAGATAAAATCATTTGTCACAACTTACTGTTTTAATCGAATGAAGTGTAAGCCTATCATGTCAATCAATTGGTCAAACCTAGTTCTAGAGAAGGCCTTGGTAAACAAATCAGCTTTTTGTCTATCAGTTTCTATTTGAACAAGGTCTATCAAATGCTTTTCAAAGCAATCCCGTATAAAATGAAACCTAATCTCTATGTGTTTGGTTTTAGAGTGTTGTACGGGATTTTTAGTGATACAGATAGCAGCAGTATTATCAATAAATAAAGGAGTCATGGTTAAGAGTAAACCGTAGTCACGAAGTTGGTGTTGTATCCACAGAATTTGTGAGCAACAACTAGCAGCTGCTACATATTCAGCTTCCGCTGTGGAAGTTGAGACTGTAGTCTGCTTCTTGCATTGCCAAGAAACAAGACGTGAGCCTAGAAACTGGCATCCTCCGGACGTAGACTTCTTGTCTAAACTGCAGCCACCATAATCACTGTCTGAGAAAGCTGTGAGAGAAAATGTCTTCTCTGTTGGATACAATAGACCTAGAGTAGGTCTATTCTTGAGATATCCGAAAATCCGTCTGACCGCCTTCAGATGTGAAAGCATGGGTTTGGACTGATATCTTGAACATAAGGAGACAGCAAAAACTATATCAGGTCGGGATGCAGTAAGATACATTAAAGATCCAATCATCGACCGATATAACTTTGCATCACAAAGTTCCTCATCTTCATCTGGTCCAAGATTGTGGTTTATAGGAATAGGAGTCCCATACTCTCTACAATCATGCAAATCATATCGTGTTAACATATCGTTAACATACTTAGATTGATGAATGTAGGTTCCCTTTGAGGATTGATCAACCTGAACCCCAAGAAAGAACTTCAACTCCCCCATCGCACTCATTTCGAATTCCGATTTCATAATCGCTTCAAAGTGACGACATAAGGATTCATCAGTTGAACCAAAGATTATGTCATCCACATAAACTTGAACTAGCAATTGACTTTTGCCAGTTCTCTTGATGAATAAAGTGCTGTCGATGGTACCACGCTCAAACCCATTTTTGATAAGGTGCGTTGCCAACCTTTCATACCATGCACGCGGAGCTTGATGAAGACCATAAAGAGCCTTATCAAGTTTGCACACATAGTCTGGATGGTTAGAATCTTCAAAACCGGGAGGCTGTCGAACATAGATTTCTTCAGCCACCTTTCCATATAGGAACGCACTCTTCACATCTAACTGATAGACGAGAAAACCCTTAAAAGTGGCGTAGGCTAGGAATATACGAATAGATTCCATCCTTGCAACAGGTGCAAAGACTTCATCATAATCCAAACCTTCTTGTTGTGTATACCCTTGCACAACAAGCCTAGCCTTATTGCGAATGACCACTCCCCTATCATCACGCTTAACACGAAACACCCAGCGAGTTCCAATAGGGTGTACACCTTTGGGAAGTGGCACTAAATCCCAAACCTGCAGCTTCACGAATTGTTGCAACTCCTCTTGCATAGCAGCAACCCAATGTGAATCCTTTAGAGCCTGATCTATCTTTGATGGCTCCATTTGGGATAAGAAGCATTCTTCAACATCAGCTTTTAAACACTCAAGATCATCAGAATTTGATGGATCTTCAGAAGAGACATCTGCATCCAGATCTCCAATCACAGCTGATGAGCTTCTTGTCTTAATACCTGAATCCAGATCTCCAATAATGTTCTCAATAGGATGATTCTTATGAATCCGTGAGATGGGTATTGGATCAGGTGTGAGGTTTGTTTCCAAATTGTTCAGCTCAACCTCTTGAGCGATAGGATCTTCTTCAAAATTAGAAAGAGAGTCGTTCATATCATCAACCCCAGCAGGAGAAGCTTCAGGCGGATGATTATCAGAAGAACTCTCAGGAACAGCCGAAGGAGAAGATTGGTGAGGTGGAATAGTATCCGGAGTCACACTGGAAGAAGGTGTATATGAAGAGTTATCCGAACTAAGATGTAACCCATGAAGAAGAGTTACAACTTGGTCCACTTCAACTAATTTAGGAAGGTTGAATGAGTTAAATAAATGATCATACTCAAACAACCAATCCGGACCTTTTCCTTTAGGAGACTCCGTATACTTTAAACATTTTACCTCAAAATGTTCCTCAATCTTTCCAGTATCCTTGTTGAAGACCCTCTTGTTACGAGAATTAACCGAGAAACCTAAAAATAGACCATCAAATGTCTTTTCACTGAATTTGGAAACCTTGTCCTTCGTTATCATAATAGAGCAAGGACATCCAAAAGGTTCCAAAAATTTAAGGTTCGGTTTCCGGTTGTTAAATAACTCATAACAAGTTTTATTCCTTTTCTTGTTCATCAGTACACGGTTTAAAGCATAACACGCTGTGTTTACTGCCTCTGCCCAGAAAGTAATTGGCAGATGAGAATCCGACAGCATAGTGCGAGCAGTTTCAATGATAGTCCTATTCTTTCTCTCAGCCACTCCATTTTGTTGTGGAGTTCTTGCTGCACTAAACTGATGAACAATCCCTTTACGTAGACAGTATAGTTCAAGACATTTATTCTTGAATTCCGTTCCATTGTCACTACGTATCTTCTTAATCCTTAGACTGCACAGGTTTTCAAGACGGTCGAAAAGATAGGTCAGATGATCTGATGTCTCATCCTTTGTACGCAAAAAGAAAACCCATGAATAGCGAGAGTAATCATCTGTTACTACCAGACAATACGACTTACCCCCAATACTCTTCGTGCTAACGGGTCCAAACAAATCCATATGAAGTAATTCCAAAGGAACTTCAATGGAATTAACTTGTTTGGATTTGTGAAACTTTTTGTGCTGTTTACCCTTTAAACAGGACACACAATCATCCTCCAAAGCAAAGGTTTGCTTAGGAATACCCTCAACAAGATTGTGTTTCACCAGATAATTCATTTTCCTAAAATGAATATGACCCATCCTCCTGTGCCACAACAATGAATCCTTCGAAGAGGCCTTGGTTAGAAGACAGGTGTGTTCCTCAGCTTCCACTGTCCTCATGTCCAAAACGTAAGAGTTCTTCACTCTCGGTGCTCTAATCAAGATCCATTCCTCGGGAATCACAAATCCCGGCTTCAAAATTAAACATTCCAAATCTGTAAACGCAGCAGTGAACTTCTTGTCGCAAACTTGAGAGACGCTTATCAAATTGTGATTCAGCTCCTCGACAAAATTTACATCCTCAAAGCTCACTAGTCCATTTGTAAGAGTTCCAACTCCTGTAATGGTACCTCCAGAATCACCAGCAAAGGCAACATGTCCCCCATTGAAAGGTTTAACATCAGAAAGCAGGGAGATATTGCCTGTCATGTGTCGCGAACAGCCACTATCAACGTACCACTTGCTATTTTGACCTGATGACTGTCACAACACAAATAAAAAGAATGTTAGTTTGAAATGGAGACCCAAGCCTTTATAGACTTGGGTACTCCTGAAACCTCATCAAATATTATCACATCAGTTAAGATTTTGTTTTTCATAAAATCTTTATCTTTTGAAGATGTGACAATATTAGTTGAAGATTTATTTTCTACAACCTTTTCTTTCCAAAATTTTGGAGAGACCAATGGTTGCTTTTTGCTAACGTCAACCTTTCTAATTAAAGATTTAGTAGGTGTAACGTTATTAGCTTTAGAGATTTGAGCATTTTGAAATAATCCAGTTTGTTTTGATTTTTGAACAGTTCGAACTCTGGATTTTTGTGGATTATTTCGCGATGCCCATTTCTTAGCAAGCAATGGACATTGATTAATGAGATGACCTTGCTTCTTACAGTAGAAGCATGATCGTCTCTCCTGAAAAGTTCGATCCGAGACAGATAGTGGTTTTGGTGAAGAAGAAACCGTACGAGGTTTACTCTCAGATACCTTTACTACACATGAGCACTTATGTGAACATGTTGGGGTAAAAGCTTTTACCTTTGAAGTAATCTTTGGAGAATGATTTTTGATTAAAACTTTATCATTATAAGAGTTCTCCTGGATTACTGATTTCCTTTTAGAACACATTTCATCTCTATCTTCATTAGTAAAAATGAAGTTTTCAGGTTTAAAATTATTCTTTTTAACCTTTTGATTAACCTCATAAGTTACATCCTCAACCTCAACCACTTCTTCAACATTTGTTGAAGAAATAAACTTAATTTGTTCAATTTTAGGCTTAACAAGTTTAGCCTTCTTTGAACTCACAACTTTAAGCGGTTCAGTCCGCTTACCATTAACATCCTTAACAGTGACAGATTTTTCAACATCAGCCTTAAGAGATTTGGGCTGATTATCACTGTTAACATTAACTGGTTTAACAACAGAATCATTTTCCTTCTTAAGGATAAAAGGAACATAGTCTTTGATTTCATCCTGACACAGAATAGGCTGATTCAGATTTGAGGGAGGAGGTTGATTGTGATAACCAATTCCTACCTTACTTTTCGTATCAGTCCTCTGATTTTGCAGGATATCAGCAAAGACCATTGAAGATGTTGATATATTTGCAAG
Source organism: Logfia minima (assembly GCA_963921325.1). NCBI lineage: Eukaryota > Viridiplantae > Streptophyta > Magnoliopsida > Asterales > Asteraceae > Logfia > Logfia minima. Next base: position 203,053 of record OY992776.1, read on the forward strand.
CTTACGTTTTAAATCAACATTTTCAGCCTCTGTTTCAGCTAGTTCTCTTTTAAGATGAGTAATCAGTTTTAAATAACTGTCAATTTCATCTTGTTTGTTATAAATCATAGCCTTTAACTCTTTCTTTTCTTCAAACATGGTTTTTTGATTAATTACAAAGACTTTTTCATTTTGTTTTAAAACGTTGTTTGCTTCAATGAGATTGGTTAAATCTGTATTTAACCGATCATTATCCACAATGAGCCTGTTGTTTTTACCAGTTAACTTTAGGCAATTATCACAGAAGAAGGAATCACATTCTACCTCATTTTGAATACCCGCCATAAGAGCTAGGTTTTCTTGGTCACCCATGGCAGAAAAATCATAAACATCTTCTTCTTCTATCATAATAGCAGCCTTGGCCACTTCGGTGTCTTTCTTATAAGGTGAAGGCTTAGTGAAACCAGAAGGTGGTTGTCTAATCTTCTCACATTCTTTTGCAAAGTGCCCAAGATTTTGGCACTTATAACACCGGATCTTTGATTTATCAAAACCCATGCTGGTTTTGTCAGACACATCTTCCAGAGATCTTTTTCCAGTTCTTCTCAGATATGTCTTAGTCCTTCTAGTCAGCATGGCCATGTTCCAACGTAAATCCACTCTCTCCAACTCGTCTGGATCTACCTGAGCAAAATCCTCATCGGTAAGATCTACCGAACTAATTCTCTTAGAAAGAAAATCATCATAGGATGAGAGAAATGCATTGAAAATAACTGCATGCTCATTTTGAGAAGCAGTTGCTGATGAGGATGACTGAATTGGGAGCGAAGAGAATGTTCCAGTTGAATGATTTCCAGAAACATGAGATGATTTAGTTCCGGAAGTAGATGGCCCTGATAGAAGTGCCGTACTGCCATACCCAAAGTTGCTATTATCAGATACCAGAGAACCTGACCGTGTGCTTTTCTTCTGAATGTCTAAAGCACAGGTTTCCAATTTTCCAATAAGCTGATCCAGAGACATAGCAAGGACATCTGGATCATTCTCCATCATCAAAACTCTTGTTTCCCAATGAGAAGGCAAAGCATTTAACAACTTCTTGTTAACCTCTATAGTACTAAACTTATAACCTCCTTCAGTCAATTCATTTACAAGACGTGAGTATCTACAGAAAAGATCCTTCACCGTCTCATTCTTTAGAATATCAAACAGATCGTATTGTTTCTTTACTAGCTCAAGTTTACTCTGTTTGTATTCAGTAGTACCTCCACACCGTTCAGCTATCCCGTTCCATAAATCATAAGCTATGTCATGTTGTTTGAACATTTTCATAGCATCTGCAGGTAATGCCATGGTGATAGCCGAGTGAGCCTTTCTCTCACATTCCCATGCTTTACGTTCATCTACAGACATGGAACGAATTGGCTTTGGTGGAGGAATACCAACATGCTCTCCACTTGAAACGGGTCTTACATATCGTTCGAGAAGTGGTATCTCCATCTCGGGATCGGTGAATGCCACAAAAGATAGGAAACGACCACGCCATTCAGAATATTCCATTCCTGGAGCAAAGAATGGAGGTTTATTTGCTGACCCAACCTCGGCATTGTGTTTTAACATTGCATTGACTGCTTGCAAAGTAGACATCTTAGAAAGTATTAAATTTGATTAACTTTTGAAAAATAATGAGAAATTAATTTAAGACTCTAAAGCGATATTGTCAATATCGCTTAAATCAATTAGATAAATGAGCGATATTGTTGATATCGCTAATAATATCGCTAATTAAAGCAAAAGTCAAAATCAAACAAGAACAGGCGATATCACAGGCGATATTGCAGTAATGTCGCACAAATCAACCAGGCGATATTGGGTTAATATCGCTAAAATCAATTAGGCGATATTGAACTAATATCGCTTAATGATATCGCTCAAATTAATGAGTAATGTCGCTTTCAATGTCGCAGAAACCCTAATGGCGATATTGAGTTCCAATATCGCTAAAACGGCTGTAAACCCTAAAAACACAAGTTTCGAAGATCAAAACAAGTTTTAGGATTGAAACCAACGAACAAAGATCCAGAAACTTAAACACAAGCACTAAATGATTAGTTTAACACTTAAAGACACTCAAAAGGACAGAAATTTTTTTTTTTTTTTGTTTTAAATTAAACGTAAACGAATATTGATTCAAACCAAATAATCCAATGATTAAATGGCCCTGATACCAATTGTAGGATCCCAGAAGGGCTGACCTTACACACTGAATCAATAATCAAATACTAATGCGCGGAATTCAATAGTAATTGAGATAAACGTTTAATTAACAAATCAAAACAAAACAAAAGAGAGTTGCATCAAAACCATCAAATTGCTATTACTGATCACGAATAATAACAAAGGCTGCACACACAGATGTGTTGTCAAAAGCCGGAAAAATGCTGAAAAAGAAAGACCATTTCAAATGAAACCCTAAACAAATTTATATAATTATCTATTTTAGGCAACTAAGCGATATTGACAATATCGCATGAACAGTAGTTGATCTAAATAATTACAACTCGAAACTTAGACCAAGTGACAGACACACTAAATGCATGTTGGTGCATTTAGTGTGTCTGTCACTTGGTCTAAGTTTCGAGTTGTAATTTTTTAGGTCAACTTCTGATTCATGCGATATTGTCAATATCGCTCAAGCGATATTGTCAATATCGCCTAGTTGCCTAAAATAGATAATTATATAAATTTGTTTAGGGTTTCATTTGTCAAAAAGTTTTTGCTATTTTCGGCTTTTGACATCAGATAATCTCTGTAGCCTCTGTGATTTTCGTGATCAAGTAATAGCAACTCATTTATGTGTTAAAGAAATTCTTGTGTTTTGTTTTACATTTGTCTATTAAACGTTCAAGCATAATCTATTGAATTCCGCTCTTTAGATTGTGTTATATTGATTCAGTGTGTAAGGTCAGCCCTTCTGGGATCCTACAATTGGTATCAGAGCCTTTCAATCATTGGATTATTTGATTTGAATCAATATTCGATAACGTTTAATATTTTATAAAAAAAAAAAAATTTAAATTAGTTTTTCTGTTCATTTGAGTATTTTAAGTGTTAAACTAATCTTTTATTACTTTTATTTTAGTTTCTGGATCATTGTTCGTTGGTTTCAATCCTAAAACTTGTTTTGATCTTCGAAACTTATGTTTTTAGGGTTTACAGCCGTTTTAGCGATATTGGAACTCAATATCGCCATTAGGGTTACTGCAACATTGGAAGCGACATTACTCATTAATTTGAGCGATATCATTAAGCGATATTAGTTCAATATCGCCTAATTGATTTTAGCGATATTAACCCAATATCGCATAGTTGATTTGTGCGATATTACTGAAATATCGCCTGTGATATCGCCTATTTTCGTTTGACTTTGACTTTTGCTTTAACTAGCGATATTAATAGCGATATCAACAATATCGCTCATTTATCGGTTTGATTTAAGCGACATTGTCAATATCGCTTTAGAGTGTTAAGTTATTTCTCACTATTTTACAAAAGTTAATCAATTTTAATACATTCTAAGATGTCTACTTTGCAAGCAGTCAATGCAATGTTAAAACATAATGCTGAAGTAGGTAGTGCAAATAAACCTCCATTCTTTGCTCCCGGAATGGAGTACTCTGAATGGAGAGGTCGTTTTTTGTCGTTTGTTGCGTTTACTGATCCGGAAATGGAAATATCATTACTAGAGAGATATGTGAGACCAGTTGCAAGTGGAGAGCATGTTGGTATTCCTCCACCAAAGCCTATTCGTTCTATGTCTGTAGAGGAACGTAAGGCATGGGAATGTGAACGAAAGGCTCACTCGGCTATCACCATGGCCTTACCTGCTGATGCTATGAAGATGTTTAAACAACATGACATAGCTTATGATCTATGGAACGGGATAGCTGAACGATGTGGAGGTACCACTGAGTACAAACAGAGTAAACTAGAGCTCGTGAAGAAACAGTATGATCTGTTTGATATTCTGAAGAACGAAACTGTGAAGGATCTTTTCTGTAGATACTCACGTCTTGTCAATGAATTAACTGAAGGTGGTTATAAGTTCGGTACTATAGAGGTCAACAAGAAGTTGCTAAATGCTCTACCTCCTCATTGGGAAACAAGAGTTTTGATGATGGAGAATGATCCAGATGTTCTTGCTATGTCTCTGGATCAGCTTATTGGAAAATTGGAAACCTGTGCTTTAGACATTCAGAAGAAAAGCACACGGTCAGGCTCTCTGGTATCTGACAATAGCAACTTTGGCTATGGAAGTACCGCACTTCTATCGGGGCCATCTACTTCTGGAACGAAAATGACTTATACTTCCGGAAATCAGTCAACTGGAACATTTTCGTCGTTTCCAACTCAGTCGTCGTCTTCAGCAACTGCTTCTCAGAATGAGCATGCAGTAATATTTAATGCTTTTCTCTCATCCTATGATGATTTTCTCTCTAAGAAAATTAGCTCGGTGGATCTTACCGATGAGGATTTTGCTCAAGTGGATCCCGATGAATTAGAAAGAGTGGATCTGCGTTGGAACATGGCCATGCTGACACGAAGGACTAAGACTTATCTAAGACGAACGGGTAAGAGATCTCTTGAAGATGTGTCTGACAAAACCAGCATGGGTTTTGACAAATCCAAGATCAGATGTTATAGGTGCCAAAATCTTGGGCACTTTGCTAGAGAATGTGAGAAGGCTAGACAACCACCTTCGGGTTTTACTAAGCCTTCTCCATATAAGAAGGACACCGAAGTAGCTAAGGCTGCTATTTTGTTAGAAGAGGAAGCTGCTTATGATTTTTCTGCCATGGATGATCAAGAAAACCTAGCTCTTATGGCGGGTATTCAAAATGAGTCAACAGGTCAAAATAGCAAGTGGTACGTTGATAGTGGCTGTTCGCGACACATGACAGGCAATATCTCCCTTCTTTCTGATGTTAAACCTTTCAATGGGGGACATGTTGCCTTTGCTGGTGATTCTGGAGGTACCATTACAGGAGTTGGAACTCTTACAAATGGACTAGTGAGCTTTGAGGATGTAAATTTTGTCGAGGAGCTGAATCACAATTTGATAAGCGTCTCTCAAGTTTGCGACAAGAAGTTCACTGCTGCGTTTACAGATTTGGAATGTTTAATTTTGAAGCCGGGATTTGTGATTCCCGAGGAATGGATCTTGATTAGAGCACCGAGAGTGAAGAACTCTTACGTTTTGGACATGAGGACAGTGGAAGCTGAGGAACACACCTGTCTTCTAACCAAGGCCTCTTCGAAGGATTCATTGTTGTGGCACAGGAGGATGGGTCATATTCATTTTAGGAAAATGAATTATCTGGTGAAACACAATCTTGTTGAGGGTATTCCTAAGCAAACCTTTGCTTTGGAGGATGATTGTGTGTCCTGTTTAAAGGGTAAACAGCACAAAAAGTTTCACAAATCCAAACAAGTTAATTCCATTGAAGTTCCTTTGGAATTACTTCATATGGATTTGTTTGGACCCGTTAGCACGAAGAGTATTGGGGGTAAGTCGTATTGTCTGGTAGTAACAGATGATTACTCTCGCTATTCATGGGTTTTCTTTTTGCGTACAAAGGATGAGACATCAGATCATCTGACCTATCTTTTCGACCGTCTTGAAAACCTGTGCAGTCTAAGGATTAAGAAGATACGTAGTGACAATGGAACGGAATTCAAGAATAAATGTCTTGAACTATACTGTCTACGTAAAGGGATTGTTCATCAGTTTAGTGCAGCAAGAACTCCACAACAAAATGGAGTGGCTGAGAGAAAGAATAGGACTATCATTGAAACTGCTCGCACTATGCTGTCGGATTCTCATCTGCCAATTACTTTCTGGGCAGAGGCAGTAAACACAGCGTGTTATGCTTTAAACCGTGTACTGATGAACAAGAAAAGGAATAAAACTTGTTATGAGTTATTTAACAACCGGAAACCGAACCTTAAATTTTTGGAACCTTTTGGATGTCCTTGCTCTATTATGATAACGAAGGACAAGGTTTCCAAATTCAGTGAAAAGACATTTGATGGTCTATTTTTAGGTTTCTCGGTTAATTCTCGTAACAAGAGGGTCTTCAACAAGGATACTGGAAAGATTGAGGAACATTTTGAGGTAAAATGTTTAAAGTATACGGAGTCTCCTAAAGGAAAAGGTCCGGATTGGTTGTTTGAGTATGATCATTTATTTAACTCATTCAACCTTCCTAAATTAGTTGAAGTGGACCAAGTTGTAACTCTTCTTCATGGGTTACATCTTAGTTCGGATAACTCTTCATATACACCTTCTTCCAGTGTGACTCCGGATACTATTCCACCTCACCAATCTTCTCCTTCGGCTGTTCCTGAGAGTTCTTCTGATAATCATCCACCTGAAGCTTCTCCTGCTGGGGTTGATGATATGAACGACTCTCTTTCTAATTTTGAAGAAGATCCTATCGCTCAAGAGGTTGAGCTGAACAATTTGGAAACAAACCTCACACCTGATCCAATACCCATCTCTCGGATTCACAAGAATCATCCTATTGAGAATATTATTGGAGATCTGGATTCAGGTATTAAGACAAGAAGCTCATCAGCAGTGATTGGAGATCTGGATGCAGATGTCTCCTCTGAAGATCCATCAAATTCTGATGATCTTGAGTGTTTAAAAGCTGATGTTGAAGAATGCTTCTTATCCCAAATGGAGCCATCAAAGATAGATCAGGCTCTAAAGGATTCACATTGGGTTGCTGCTATGCAAGAGGAGTTGCAACAATTCGTGAAGCTGCAGGTTTGGGATTTAGTGCCACTTCCCAAAGGTGTACACCCAATTGGAACTCGTTGGGTGTTTCGTGTTAAGCGTGATGATAGGGGAGTGGTCATTCGCAATAAGGCTAGGCTTGTTGTGCAAGGGTATACACAACAAGAAGGTTTGGATTATGATGAAGTCTTTGCACCTGTTGCCAGGATGGAATCTATTCGTATATTCCTAGCCTACGCCACTTTTAAGGGGTTTCGCGTCTATCAGTTAGACGTAAAGAGTGCGTTCCTATATGGAAAGGTGGCTGAAGAAATATATGTTCGACAGCCTCCCGGTTTTGAAGATTCTAACCATCCAGACTTTGTGTGCAAGCTTGATAAGGCTCTTTATGGTCTTCATCAAGCTCCGCGTGCATGGTATGAAAGGTTGGCAACGCACCTTATTAAGAATGGATTTGAGCGTGGTACCATCGACAGCACTTTATTCATCAAGAGAACTGGCAAAAGTCAATTGCTAGTTCAAGTTTATGTGGATGACATAATCTTTGGTTCAGCTGATGAATTCTTATGTCGTCACTTTGAAGCGATTATGAAATCGGAATTCGAAATGAGTGCGATGGGGGAGTTGAAGTTCTTTCTTGGGGTTCAGGTTGATCAATCCTCAAAGGGAACCTACATTCATCAAGCTAAGTATGTTAACGATATGTTAACACGATATGATTTGCATGATTGTAGAGAGTATGGGACTCCTATTCCTATAAACCACAATCTTGGACCAGATGAAGATGAGGAACTTTGTGATGCAAAGTTATATCGGTCGATGATTGGATCTTTAATGTATCTTACTGCATCCCGACCTGATATAGTTTTTGCTGTCTCCTTATGTTCAAGATATCAGTCCAAACCCATGCTTTCACATCTGAAGGCGGTCAGACGGATTTTCGGATATCTCAAGAATAGACCTACTCTAGGTCTATTGTATCCAACAGAGAAGACATTTTCTCTCACAGCTTTCTCAGACAGTGATTATGGTGGCTGCAGTTTAGACAAGAAGTCTACGTCCGGAGGATGCCAGTTTCTAGGCTCACGTCTTGTTTCTTGGCAATGCAAGAAGCAGACTACAGTCTCAACTTCCACAGCGGAAGCTGAATATGTAGCAGCTGCTAGTTGTTGCTCACAAATTCTGTGGATACAACACCAACTTCGTGACTACGGTTTACTCTTAACCATGACTCCTTTATTTATTGATAATACTGCTGCTATCTGTATCACTAAAAATCTCGTACAACACTCTAAAACCAAACACATAGAGATTAGGTTTCATTTTATACGGGATTGCTTTGAAAAGCATTTGATAGACCTTGTTCAAATAGAAACTGATAGACAAAAAGCTGATTTGTTTACCAAGGCCTTCTCTAGAACTAGGTTTGACCAATTGATTGAAATGATAGGCTTACACTTCATTCGATTAAAACAGTAAATTGTGACAAATTATGCTTAGTTAAAGTTTTATGTTCTTTGTTTTCTTCAAAAAAAAAAAAAAAAAAAAAAAAACAAAAAAAAAAAGTTTACGCAATAGCCATTCTTAATGTTCTTTAACATTTAAGAAATGCAAGATTGCAACATTTGGACGTTAAGTTGTGTCTGAAAACAACTAGGGAAATAATAGTACATTAGGATGCATGCTTGAACTTTAAAATTTTAAGTTTTATCCTTGATGTATCAGTAGGTTTATTTAGTTTATGTTTCTCATATCCTTGAATGTTTTAACATCATTATATGATGTATTGGTAGACATAACTTATACATTTTTGAGCTATTAACAAAAACCATTAAAATTGTGATTAATATCATCTGGTGTCTATCATGAGATGTATGACTCTCAGTCTTAATACCAAAATATCATATTGACTTTCTTTTATTAAACTGAGATTTTATATAAAATACATTTGGGGATCTATACTACTATGTTCCTTTGTTGTATGAAAATACAGACCTGGTCTCAGCATGTATATTTTCTAAACTTTAAGCAAACTAAAGTCAATGAACTTTAAATATCTTATAAAATCAAAGATACATAATCTGGTCGCCAAAGGTTTGACCTAAGTTTGGTTTTGCTTTTAACCTTGAATCAAGATAAGTCGCTTTGTTGTGAACTTACACAGACCTGTCACCGCTGCCTTGATTCTTAAAAATGTTCCCCTTGTATATTATCTCTAAGTTATAAAAGCTTAAAGATCATGTTTTGATACTAGGTGTATGTCTCTGATAAATCTTTATGACATTATTCACTTGCACAATAAATACCTTAGCTCAAAAATGCATTTGCTTTATGTTTAAGTGGATAAACAATATCAATAATCATTTTGTTGCAAAGTACAATCAAGATATGTTTTGCAAAACTAAATAAATTTAAAGTTGGATCAATATACTGATAATCAAATTAAAATTATAAAATTTATGGTTCAATTTTGTTATCTTAATATGATTCCTAGATCAGCCCACTTAATATTGTCCCCAAAATTAAAAATTAAATTTAATTATTCTTTTTATTTTTATATTAATTTTGTTCTATTTTTAATTAAATTAGTTTAATTTTGTCAAAATTCATTGTTTGAAATTGAGATCATGCGATATTGCAAGCGATATTACCTTTTGAAATTGATTAAATAGCGATATTGACTTCAATATCGCTATTTCAATTTCATTTTAGGCGATATTGTCTGCGATATTGCTATATCGCCTAGTGTGTTTGAATTCATGCGATATTGTTAATATCGCTTCCAATGTCGCAAAATCAGGAAGCCCTATATATACTACAGTGCACTCCTGATTTCAATACGTTTTCTAAATCAAGCGATATTGAGTGCGATATTGAGTGCGATATTGTGGGCGATTTCGCGATATTGCAAATTCTGTCATTTTTTGTTTCGTATTTTCGATCCATACTTCAATCTACTCACTTCTTGTTGATCACCCTTGTTTATCTCATCAATAGGTATGCTTCTAACGTTTTATTTTTTATTTTTGATGCTTGTTTGGCTAGTTTCAATTCGGGTTTAGTATCCATTTCGAATTTCATGTGTTTCTCGATTGAACTGTAGTTAAAACCTATTTAGAAAGTATTTTTGTATTGCTCATTGTGTGACACCCGACCCTTTAGGGTAATGATTACCTTAAACTAGAACTCAAATTTCGTGTATTTAGTTCTGTATTAGGCTAAGTACTTGTGATTATTTGCAACTATTTGTATATATGTGTATGTACACTTACGTAATTGTTTGAATTACACCTTCGTAATTTTTCGTAACTACGCGAAACAACCGGACGTAGTCCGACTATTTATACGACGTTGGTGAAAACTTTCCGTAGATAACGTAATCATATTTATAGTTAAAATGGTGGTTATATACCCTATATTATTATTTCAAATACTAATACACGAAAAACTTTGACGTTTTGTTTTTCATCATTCAAACGCGACAAAAACGCGCAAACCGAGCCCGACACCCGATTGACACCCGAAATATACTTTTGTGACTCAATTTAATATTTTAAGAATACTTACTTATCCCGAATATTATTCACAAATTTAAAAGCTTATACAAAAGCTCAACGTATATTATCGACTTTTTAAATCACAAATTAACGTTTAAACGATCGGGGAACGAAACACGAAGTCGAGAAAACGAGTCACGAGCCCGAAACACTTTTGGGCCAGGCCCAATTCGGCTTGGGCTGATCCAAGGAGCCCACTCCAAATATGGCCCAAGCCCACCCCACAAAACACCCCCCAACCCCTCCATTTTCACACACACACAACCCAAATTCTCTCATCCTTCTCTCTACACTCTCAACTCTCTCTCTCTCTCTAAAAATCTGCCATCTTTCCACCACCATCAACCACCTCATCACCACCACCAACCACCACTCCACCACCACAAACCGCCACCATAATTTCAAAGAAAAGTCAAGAAATCATGCTCTTCCTCACCTTCCTCTCCATTTCAATCGGTTTTTCAATCTTGTAAGAACATATAACTCTTTTATAATACTTGTAATTCATCTATAAACATGTTAAAGTGCTCACTTAACTAATATATGTCCAAAAGATTACATAAAAAATCGTTTTTCATAACTTTAAACATGCAAGAACTTTGCATGCAATCCGGCCAGAAAATTTGTCTAACTTTGGGAGGTGATATCTACCTCAAAACTTGACCAAAATAAACGATTCAAAAGGCTAAAATTAAGTTTAAGAAGTTATCTTTCATTTTCCACTAGTCTCATAATTTTTGGAGCTCGTTTGATACCTGAAATGATTTTTACAAAAACATGTAGGCGGGCTGGGTAAAAAGACAGAAATTTGTCTCTCATTGTTTTAGTCATAACTCGAGATTTACATCTCTAAAAGACTTGAAACCACCGCCAAAAGTTCATAAATTTCGTTGAGAAAAATAGTCATTCAGATGACCTTGTCCAAAAACGCACGCATTTTGCCCAGAAACTCAATGTCCTTGCATGACTCCTGATTGGCTACTTTTTGACCCTTGAGAGAATCCATAATTTTTATAAATACTTAAACTCGTCTAAAAATTTTATAAAAATTATTTTAAGTACCTAACATAATAAGAAACAACATATATTTTTCTTGGATTTTTTCTCGAAAATTTAGATAACGAAATAAAATTGGAAAAACTGATTTGTTTTGGTCCTTGTGTCGCTGAAGCCCAGTAGTCATTAGCGACACTATCCTTGTGTCGCTATAGCATTGAACCGTCACATTTTGCGACACAACCCTTGTGTCGCTATAGCATTGAACCGTCACATTTTGCGACACAACCCTTGTGTCGCTATAGCATTGAACCGTCACATTTTGCGACACAACCCTTGTGTCGCTATAACATTTGAACTGTCACCTCTGCGACACTAAAATTGTGTCGCCAACACCACATTAGCGACACAAGCCTTGTGTCGCTGATGACCAAAAATCAAAACATCAGCTCGACCCCAGCCAGGGGCCTTGCCCCTTGGACCCCACCAGGGGTTGCCACCCCTTGGACCCCGCCACCAGGGGCGCTGCCCTCGGACCCCCGTGGGCTTCACCCACTTCCCACACTAAGCAACGTTATGTTTTAACAACTTTCACCAACGTTTCGTACACGTCTTTCGATAAGTAAACAAGAACGGACATACTAGTTAAGTGAACTACTAACTTATAAGTGGACATTAACCCTCCACTTATACAATCACTATAGATGGTCTTTTGAGACATCTACTTACACAATCTTATACGTCTAGGGCGTTAGAAGATTTCAATTGGGAACACGAATTGCTTGCTACTTGTTATTTGCTAAGTAACAGGCTAATCTCAGGTGAGTTTCATAGCCCCTTTTTCCACTAATTCCACTCAGGGGTGAGAATACATACAACTGCTTTTAACAACTGCTATTTTATGTGAACGCAAGTACGAAACACGATATATTGGTTGCATGAGTATTTAACTAATCCTGAAAGTCCCCCACACATAGTTTGTTAGTATCGTTATAGCGTGAATGTTAATGAATAGTACTATTTGGGATTGACATCCCCCGTCCGGGTTAGTCGCGCTAACTGGTCAAACGGACGCATTATCATTTGTTCTTACGAGTGTTGGATTAGGCACTCGCTGGGAGGCACCACGATCGTGGCACATGATTGTGACCCGACACCACAGTTAAGCTCGAACTATGGGCTCATGGCAACAATATACACCTCTTTTACATTTTTGCAATACATTACTATCATTGTTGGATGATACAAACAGGAAATCTTGTGTTTCACACGTTCCATATAATATAATATCAATTGTTTTCAAACCTATGACCTCACCAACTTTATGTTGACTCTTTTAGTATGTATTCTCAGGTGACCAGCCGCAGTAGGATGCTTTGGAAGCAATAGCTCGAGTCGCATATTTTGAAACAACCAAGGAATTAGATTGCATATACTATATTTTGTAATAATAGTTATGTGATTCTACGAATCGGATGCGAACTCCTAGCTTTTATGTAAACACTTTTAAGTTTGTAATGTAATGATTTTTGAAAACGTCTCATATAGAGGTCGTTTGTTGTAACTCTTGTGTTGTGATATTTGATTTGGTCGCCGCCCCCATGACACCCCATACCTTCCGCTGCCACGCGTCTTGGGGGTGCGACACATTGCCTATGTGATAAGTTCTAACCCCTAGATCATCCGTTCATGCCATTTTTCGAACCTAGGGTTTTGTGCCGTATGAGTGAGATATTGTGGGGCGATATAAGCGATATTGCAATGTCGCTCACATTTAAGCGATATTGAGAGCGATATTACTCAATATCGCCCCAAATTGGATTAATTTCCAATATCGCCTCATGTCACGCGATATTGTTCAATTTCGTTTTATTTAAGCGATATTGTGACAATATCGCCTAAATCAATTTCAAATCCTGCGATATTAGCAGCGATATTGTGTAATGTCGCTAAAATTGGATTAATTTCCAAAAATTGCAAAATCTAAGCGATATTATTCAAATTATTTCTATTTAAGCGATATTGTTATAATATCGCCTAAATTGAATTTCAATTTAAGCGATATTATGTTCAATATCGCCTAAACCAAAATTGAATTGGGCCAGGCCGAAAACAGTTTGTGATATTGAGGCCCAGTTTTGTTTTCTAACTTATTTTTTTGGTCCGTTTTCATTAAAATCACTAACTGTTTTCGAGATTTGTGTTTTGTGTTAATTTTGCAGATATGGAAGACTTCGCGCAGTTTGATCTTAAATGTGACAATCGTCACAATATTACGGCTTTCTTGGATGATTCTAAGGAGTCGTCTGCGCCCTTCAGACCTTTGATTGCCTTCCTGCGCCGTTCGCGAATTCTTACGGCAATCACGGCGTCCGATACTATTTATCGTGATCACGTCGGGCAATTCTGGAGGAATGCATCTGTAAATTCCGCACTGGAGCATACCCGCCTTATTTCAACGGTGCACGGACGCGAAGTCATTATCTCTGAACAACTTATCAGAGATGTACTTCGATTCAACGATACTGCTGATATGCCGATTCTCTTCTCAAATGAGTTTATCGTTGGGGCGATGACGCGTATGGGATATGCTGGTCCACATTCGGATCAGTATCGCAAGGGAAATCTGACGCGTGTCTGGAGGTGGCTTATGCACATTTTTATCTTGTGCCTCTCCAATCGCAAAGCTGGGTACGATGGTGCTAGCTTTCGCACGGTCTCTGCAATGCTCGCCCTTATCTACAACAAGCCCTATAACTACTCTGGTTATATCTTCAGGGCTATGGTCGACAATGCACAGCTTGGAGACAACCGTTGGTACATGTACCCTCGGTTTATTCAATTATTGATCAATCGAGAGCTCCCGGGTCTGGCAACTGATGCCACCCGTGTTTATCGTCAAACCCCGATGTCCAATCGGATCTTTGGGGTAATGAGCTCAAATGGCAAAGGGGTTCCGATTTCCCCTGATACCCCTCTTTTCGGTCATATAGTTGACCCGAATTATCAGCCGCCGGCGAACGAGGGATATCTTGATCCCGTTGCTCCTCCACCAGTTTTGGAAAATCTTGCCGATGTTCCCGTACAAGCTGCGGAAGACCCTTTGGAGGGTATTTTTGTCGATGTTGATGTGCAGGGTCAAGTACATACCTCACATGACAACATTGAAACTTCTGAGGGGTCCACTGACTCCGATTCTTCTGAGCCTGAGCCTGCAGGCGGATTCACTGACAGTGACTCTGAGGGTTTAGTTCCGCCACCTCGCGAAATTGAACATATCAGGCGCACTAACTCTCGGAGATATTTAAGAATACAGAGAAGAATAGCTGCCGGCAAAAAGCACGTACCGCAGAAAGATAAGCGGGTACGTGTCTCTTCTGAAGATTCTGACGAGTTTGTACCTCCACCGCCAAAGAAATCTAAGGCAGCTCGTCTGGTCTCTTCCTCTTCCACGCCTCTGGATACACCGCGGGTTGCTACCCCTGTAAAACCGCATCCCTCGGTTATCCAAGAACTGATACAAAGGCTGGATACCATGCAACATACCCTGGATGCTCAAGCTGCCGTCATCCAAGTTCAAGCTACAAGAGTTGAAGCTGTTGAAAAAGAAAATGCGGAGCTTAGGTCTAGGGTTGTTCTTTTGGAGTCACAAGTGGTCGTTTCGGGGGAGATAGGTGATAGGGAAAGACCAAATGTAACTCCCCCTGAAACAGAAAATGTAAATGTTGAATCAGGTAATGAAACGGCACCACGTTTAGATTATTTCTCGTTTGAGGAAATACCTGGACAACCAAGACCACTGGCTGTTGACTATTCGGATGCAGATTTGACTTATCTTGCACGAATGGTCAACAGATCTGAGTTTGAGAGGGAGGATACACCAGAAGCAGATTCAGATTGTGAGACTGAAGATGAAGCTTTCGATGAAGATGAATTTTATTATGGTGCTCCCATTGTTGAGTCTGATTCATCCGAAGAAGAAGATGATGAATCAACTGATGACTCGACGGAACCTCAGGCTGAAATGCCTGAATCTCCAAAGGTTCCTGAAACCGCTGAAGAAAGAGCGGCTCGTCTGGCTTCCTGGTGGCCACAAGGAAAAGAAAAGATTGCACCTGTCACGTGCAAGTCTTATAAGGTTAGGGGAAGATATAAAGGATTAATCAAGAGCTGGAAGGTTCTGGACTCGAGGTTCGCAATCAAGAGAACCGATGGCGTTCAGTATTTCAAGTTCTCATTCAAGAAACTGAGCTCCCTGCCTAAAGGAGAATTAAATAGGCTTGCTCAGTTACAGCTGATAAATCCAGACAGAAATACTCGTGCAGACTTCATCCAGAGTACAATTCAAAGAGAAATCCGTACTAAGAGATACAGTTTTATAAAGCCGACGTTGGGTAAACGAATCTATTACAAGAACCGGCTAGATCCTGCTACAAATCAGCCTTTAATCAGAATGCGCTATCCTAAAGCTGATTGTGTAAAGAGGATCGTTCTAGAATCAGTTCCCCTAAATTTTCTAAGAAGATTTCATTATTGGGAATTTGACAGCCAGACTGGAGAAGCTGTACTGGTATTTGTGCCAGAAAGTGTTGAACCTAAGAAGACTTCTCTCTATGGGTTGAAAAAGACGCAGTTTAGAGTTTTTGATCCTATGAGCTTGATAAATCTATCAAAGGAGGATATGAGGAAGCTGTTCGACAACAAGATAAGGTATTACAGAGGTAATCCGACGAATGAAAAGCTTGCTCAACAATTCCAAAGAATTGTCGATATCTGCGTCACCCATGGAATCCACGCGGGTGGAAAATTTCCCGCTGGATGGGTTTGAAGACTGAAACCTTTTGAAGACCAAGCTGAAGACACGGGGGAGTTTGTTGGTGCATTTAGTGTGTCTGTCACTTGGTCTAAGTTTCGAGTTGTAATTTTTTAGGTCAACTTCTGATTCATGCGATATTGTCAATATCGCTCAAGCGATATTGTCAATATCGCCTAGTTGCCTAAAATAGATAATTATATAAATTTGTTTAGGGTTTCATTTGTCAAAAAGTTTTTGCTATTTTCGGCTTTTGACATCAGATAATCTCTGTAGCCTCTGTGATTTTCGTGATCAAGTAATAGCAACTCATTTATGTGTTAAAGCAATTCTTGTGTTTTGTTTTACATTTGTCTATTAAACGTTCAAGCATAATCTATTGAATTCCGCTCTTTAGATTGTGTTATATTGATTCAGTGTGTAAGGTCAGCCCTTCTGGGATCCTACAATGCACCAACAATACCAAAGTCCCAGCTTCGGCTTCCCTTTGAGGTAACGAAGAATTCGTTTTACAACTTGCATGTGAGATTCTTTAGGAGTAGCTTGATATCTTGCGCAGACACATACTGCAAACATTATATCAGGCCTTGATGCTGTTAGATACATTAGTGATCCAATCATGGCCCTATAAAGAGTAGGATCCACGTCTCTATCACTCGATGTATCTGGACCAATACCATGAGCTTCCGGAATAGGAGTATGAAAAACTCTAGATTCTTTCATCTTAAATCATTCTAGAAGCTCATTAGTATACTTAGTCTGATGAATGAAATATCCATATTTCTTTTGATCGACTTGCAATCCTAAGAAAAATGTCAATTCACCCATTGCTGACATCTCAAACTTGTTCTTCATAACTTGTTCAAATTCACTACACATCTTTTCGTCAGATGACCCAAAGATGATGTCATCAACATATACTTGAACAAGTAGAAAGTCTCTCTTTTTCCATTTGACGAAGAGTGTACTATCTATTCTTCCTCTTGTAAAACCATTCTCAAGAAGATAAGTAGACAATGTTTCATACCACGCTCTCGGTGCTTGATGTAATCCATATAGAGCCTTATCAAGACGATATACTATATCTGGATACTTTGGATCAGTAAATCCCGGTGGTTGAGAAACATACACCGTTTCTTTGACTTTGCCATACAAGAAGGCACTCTTAACATCCAGCTGAAATACTTTCATTTTCTTTGAGGCTGCAAATGCTAAGAATAACCTAATTGCTAAGAACTGTCTCAGCCACAGGTGCAAACACTTCATTGTAGTCAATCCCCTCTTGTTGATTGAAACCTTGAACAACTAGACGAGCTTTATTGCGAATCACGATTCCCCAATCGTCTTTCTTGCACTTAAATACCCATCTAGTTCCAATTGGATATTCTCCAACGGGTAAGTAAACCAACTCCCAAACTCACAATTTTGTGAACTGAGACAGTTCTTCCTGCATTGCCTCGACCCACGAATTTTCCTTCAAAGCTATCTGAACATTCTTAGGTTCAATTTGTGAGATAAAGCATGAATATAGACATAGATTTGAAATCCCTATCTCGTTCATTTCAGCATACAAGCTTGAGTGAGTGGATGTACTAGCTTTAGTTTGATTCCGAGTCAGAACAGGAGAATTTGGATCACCGATGATATTATCAATCAGATGATTCCTATTCAATCTTGTTGAAGTAACAGGTTTGACTGGAATATCATCCTGTAAGTTAGCACCAATTTCCTCCAAAGGTGGTATACCATCATTAGTAGTTGATATCCTTAATTGTCTTAGAGGAGTGAGAATATCATCCACAGTCATTTGAGAAGCAATTTCAGGATCTTCACACTCTTGAGGTATATCATCTTGAGGTTGTTGTGACTCAATAGGAGAGACCACATCAGTATCGACAATAGTCCTAACATCATACGTTTGAGCGTTCGATGTTGGAGAAGGGGTAGGATCCTCATCTCCCGACAATAAATGCTCAGGAATATCTGAATTACTGACATAGTCACTGATAGGGACTTTAAATGACTTGAAGAGATCTGAGTAGTCAAATTGCCAATCCAATCCCTTATGCGAGTCATGTGTATAGCTCGTAACTTCAATGTTATAAACTATTTCAACACGTCCTGAAGTTTCGTTGAAGACCCGTTTGTTTGGTGAGTTAGGCACATAACCTAGGAAATATCCTTCGTCAGCCTTCTCCCCAAATTTAGGTTGATGACTTGTCTTCAACAACGTACATGAAACTCCAAAGGGTTCAAACCCTTTTAAGTTCGGTTTCTTATTGTTCAAAAGCTCATAACATGTCTTGTTCTGCTTTTTAACCGTAAGAACCCGATTGAGAACATGACATGCTGTATTCACTGCTTCTGCCCAAAATATGACCGGAAGCATTGAATTTGCAAGCATTGTTCTTGCTGCTTCAATTAGAGTTCTATTCTTCCTTTCAGCAACACCATTTTGTTGAGGTTCATATGGTGCACTGAATTGATGTTGTATGCCTTTGCTTAAGCAATATACATTCAACGTAGAATTCTTGAACTCAGTTCCATTGTCACTACGAATTCTCTAAACTCTTTTTCTATAGATATTCTCTATTAGATCTAGAAACTCCATAAGAATGCCCGGAGTTTCATCCTTAGATCCCAAAAAGAATACCCAAGAGAATCTAGAGAAATCGTCTGTGACAACCAGACTGTACCATTTGCTACCTATGCTTCTCTTGCTTATGGGGCCAAAGATGTGACAACCGTCAAAATCTCAGGTCAACATCGCAATTAAAATCTTAGTACTTTTAAATTTCTTTTATAGCACTCTAGAATCCTAATGAAAAAGTCTAGGATCGACTCCTTAAGTACCTAGTCCGAGAGTTACTGAAATCGCACAACGTCTTAGAAGATTGCTTAGTGAACTCTAAAGACTTTGAGGGACACTAAAATAGGTTACTAAGTGCCAAAGAAAGCAAATGAAATTAAAGCTCATCAGTCGTCACGAAATATTCATCGTTTCACAAGAATCGGAAAATTCCAATAAAACGGTTATCACAACCGTAAACCGATTAATTAATTTGCGAAAATCATTATAAATAAAATAAACACATTATGATGAATGTCATGAATTTATAAAAATATGAATTCGTAATTCGAATTAAACCGCAAAGAAATCCTAATTTAACATCCATAGACTCACAAAACTAATACAAATTAATTATATAAACTTTGGAACAATTATATAACAAAATTTATAAAAAAAAAAATATTTTGAAATCAGCCCCCCCCCCCTTGCAAAAAACGGCCAGCCCCCCCCCCCCCCCTCTTCCCCCTCCTTTTGTCCATTGCACTTCTCTATACATAGAGACTTGCACACACTCTTCCCAACTTTCCCTCATCATTTTCTCTCTTCCACTCCAAGAAAACACACACATTCTCTCTAAATTTCCAGCCACTTTTCCATCAAATAATCTCATCTCGAAGGTGTTCATTCACTTCAATCCATCATTCAAAGGTAAAACATTCATCTCTAGTCTCCTTTCTTGTAATCTCTACTTTTAATCTTTATGAAAAACGGATTTTATCCCTTTTTCCATGGCTAAAACCCTCAATAAAGGTTTGTAAGTTTGTAGGTTCCCTTACACTTGTTTAAGTGTCAAAAACTAAGGGCAACCTATGATCAAACCAAAAACAAACCGAAAATCGTCTTTTCTTGTATTTTGATGTTATTTGTTAGTTCTAGATGGAATGAAAAGTTTAAACCACTAAGAATCATATCTAACACATCTTGAATGTATTTTAACACCAAGAATGTGTTAGATCAAAGATTTAAAGGAGCAAATAAGATCTAGAGCTTGGTAGCAAGAGGTGTTCTTGAAAAAGAACCCAAAAACCCGATTTTTGGGCTTGCATGTACCATTTTTGTATCTAAATCTTGTGTTATGTTAAAGTATATTTTTATCTCTGTAAAAGTACATATTCATGCATATAAGACAAAGCCTCAATCATTGGATGAGGTCTAAAAATCGTGAGATGTGGAAACACATCAAAAAGATTACTATTGTCTTGTATGAATCTGTCCAGATTTTGACCTCACTTGAGACGACCATAACTCAGTGAATAATGGTCCAAAAATCTTGATTCTTCTTCTGGAATTTAGTTCAATGTCTTACCTTTCAAAGCCCACTGGTCTCATTCAAATCCATTGAGTTTAAGACCCCCAAACGTACCAAACAAAACTGGTGCGCAAACAGTAGCTTTCTGTTTACATGGTGTATTGATATTTGTTTAAGGGTCTTACACTATTCAAAAACATTTGAGAAAATTATTTTACATTCCTAACACACATATCTCAGTTTTATAAAAATATGGGATTTTATTCTGTTGATTTAGTATTTTTAATAAATACATGATTAACATGCATAATCTAAGTCTTGTAAATGCATGAAAGATGTGGTATGGAGAAAGTAAAATACACAAAATATAGATAAATCGTGTTTAAAATTTGAGGATGATTTTTCTCAGCATCTACATCTTGAAAAGAACCTTGAAAATAAAAATAAGAATTTTTGGAAAAGCTTAAGTATTTTTCAAGAATTAATGTAAATAAAGTCTCTAGAAAGCCAAATATTCGTGAAAAATTACTTTTTGACATCATAAAAATATGGGAAAATTATTGTGTCATTTTCCACATAAAATGACACTATCCTCAAAATTTAACACTAATTGGAATTGTTTTGTTATGTTTTTCGACGTGCGATTTGCTAAAACACATACGATGGGAACCAATGTTCCAGAGCCCAAAATGGCATGAAATTTTTACACAAACTTAGAAATGACCTAAAACTGATCTAGTAAAAATTTCGTAATTTTTCAAGAATAATTACTATTTTTCTCCTATTTATCCCACTCTTTTGGTCAAGAAATGATTAAAAATAATCTGTAAATCTAAAAATTCCCAAATTTTCACAGAAAATTTGTGAATCATTTCCCATGTTGTATACCAAATTTGGTGATTTTTGGAATCCATTTTCAAGCGTTTACACTATTTTCATCACAACCCGAGTTTTTACCGTCGACGACAAATCAAATCTAAACGGCACTTTGTAACCTAAACAACTAGCTAAGCAATCTTAACAAGCCATCTTAGTCAAGAATCTAATTAGGAACCTTGTACTCGTAGGTCTTGGATAGGAGCCACTTTTGGGTCGAGTCGCGCTTTACCACCCTTTCCGTACGCCTACTAACGATTGTGAGTACTCAGCCCCTATTTCAATGCTTTAATTCAATGTTTTGGGGTGAAAAGCATGCATGAATGACTTGAATGATTTTATTTACTTGCAAATGATATGTTTATGATACTTGATTTACGATGTTGTGAATACTTATTGATGCCACATGATTATATGCTTGGTTGCTATCGTATCTAAAGTCCCCGGTATCTCTACACGACCATTAACTCTATTTGAGCCAATGATGCATATGAATAGTACTATTTGGGAGCGAGACCACCTCCCCACTCACGCGGCCACGTGAGTGCATTCCATCATCCTAAATGCCAACGATAGGGCATCACTATTTGGGGCAAGGGTTTATCGGTTGTAGGTTTGGTTGTGGATTCAAGCATAATTAATCATGGACTATATAAACCATAATATTTTGTTTTAATAATGAATTCACAATGCATGATGCCTTGATGTCTTCGTTGAAACTACAAACTTGTGACCCGAGCTCTAGGATGACTTAGATATTTGAAACAGTTTCTTATTGAAAATCATAAACACAATGATTTGAACCATACTCTGATGTTGTCAATTAAAAACATTCAATCTTGGAGATGCATTGAATCAAAATCATAGTAATTAAAAGGTAAATCATGGCGGTCTTGACGATCATAGGCATGGCCTTAAAGCGATGCCCTTTTTTTACACCGACAGGGTAACCCACCTCAAATATGAACGTTTTGACACTTATAAAAATAAAAACCATCATTTTACGAACTTTACTTGAAACTATAAAGTGTTAGCAAATAAGTCTTACGTACTAAATCACTCTTTTACTACACTTATCTATCGTCAAGACTTGTAAACACATGAACATCAAATATTAATTCCATCCTACGAGCTCGACACCGAACACATTTTTTCTTCACTAATCCTGTATGACGTTTTGCATTTCCATTGGACTTCATTAATTTCAACGAAGGTCTATCTTTTCATAAAACCTGAGTGCTCACCAACTATGTTTCATAGTTGACCTGTATTTTACATGCTTTTCAGGAACTTGTCACAATCTGACAATTGAAGCTAAACCTGCTGTCTGATTTTAGATTATATTAGTGTATGGAATTTATGTCTTTTGGAATGTAGTAGTACGATTCGGATATTACTTTTGTATTTGGGCATATTGTAAAACTCTATATTATGTGCTTAATGAAGACCGTTGAACGGTGACGTTTTGTAATGTTCGATTATGAAATCATTGTACTGTTACACCTCGTGTTTCCGCTCTAGCGGGGTGTGACAGAGAATGGTATCAGAGCCGAAGGTTATAGAAACACCGGTTCTCCTTAGAGAAGCCTAGGAACTATGACCATTAAGTTAGTACCCCTTTAAATATGACTTGTTCGGGTGTTGCATCTTTCTAGTTTAATTTAACATAGCCTGATCAACTATGTACAATTAAAGGAGAAGCGATGCAAGATCGGAACTGGTTATAGGAGTAGTGTGCAACCTAGAACTTGAATAAATTAATAACGATCCACTTAAGTATGTATAGTATATCTTCATGATAGGAATCTACTCACTTGTAGAAACTAAGACCTACCTTTTCGCAGTTTCACTATGTCATCATCGTCATCACGTACCCCCTACTCAGCCGATGCATCCGGATACATTACCAGCCGTCCCACTAGACCTATCACATCCTGAGTTGAGTCCGAAGAGGAGGATCCCTCGATGGAGATCGCATTTTCCCACGAGGTGAGCGATGACACACCTAGAGTATCACCGACACCCGTCGTATCCCACACGTCTCGCTACAACTTACGCTCCAGAACCCCTGCACGTAGGAGCATGCCTACTAACGCACCGATACCATCGAGAGTACCATTGCCCACAGAGGCAGGACCTTCTAGAGCACCATCTCCCACAGAGGCGGGATCTTCGAGAGTGGTGTCCGGGATTCCAATATCTCGAGACCCCGAGCTGACCTTCATTATGGCCCGGAGAGTAGATGCGATGACCGAGGAGCTTCAGGTTTACAGAGCTAGGTTTGCCCATCAGGGACAGATGTTGGAGAGGATGACTGAGCTCACGGAGCGACTGATTCACCGTAGCCACGACTCTATGGACACAGCAAGGACAGCAGTATTTTGGTGCAAGGTGTTGACAGGGATGACGTTCCTTTTGACAGCGACTCTAGCTTGGATGATTGGGTTCAGGGGATAGATCTCAGGGGAAATATTTTGTATCTTTTGCACTCTAGAAGTGATTTTAATTTTTAAGATGTAAGAAAAAAAAAAAAAAAAAAAAATTTGTAGTATGATGAAAAATGCAAACTTTGCAAATTTTGAATGATTAATGAAAAAGCGTATTGTGTTTATCTATTTCAATTGTGGTTTACTTTGTGTATTGCTAATACTAAATTGTGTTTTCTTTGAAACAATTCGACTCAGAAATTTCTATAACAATGAAGTTTCC
Source organism: Logfia minima (assembly GCA_963921325.1). Lineage (NCBI taxonomy): Eukaryota > Viridiplantae > Streptophyta > Magnoliopsida > Asterales > Asteraceae > Logfia > Logfia minima. The sequence continues at coordinate 226,885 of OY992776.1, forward strand.
AACCATCAAGATTTTTATGAAAGCTGATATCTGTGACTTTCAAAACATGTATTAGGATCATGCCTCCAAGACGATCAACTCGACGCGCCCGAGCAGAGTCAGAAGGACGACAACAACCTGATGTGGCCCAAGTTATTGCCCAGCACATCTCTGCAGCCATACCCGACATCGTTGCCCAAGTGACTGCTAGCATCCAGGCTAACCAAAGAAACAATGGAGGACCTAACCCAGATCGCGGTGCTAACCCTACCGGAGGACAGAGTGCACCCGGGATGTTCGCCAACGAGGGTCATGAGTGCACATACAAATACTTCATGTCTTGCAATCCCAAGGAGTTTCGTGGCACAGAAGGTGCGGTAGGATTGCTGAAGTGGTTTGAGAGCATTGAAGCTGTGCTCCACGTGAGTAATTGTGCAGAGGATCGTAAAGTTGGTTATGTGTCCAGCTTGCTACAGGACGTCGCCCTAACCTGGTGGAACACCCAAGTCCAAAACCGGGGGCGAGAAGCCGCCTACAATCTCCCATGGGAATCGTTTAAGACCTTGCTCACCGATCAATACTGCTCTAGAATTGAAATTCAGAAGCTCGAGACTGAACTCTGGAATCACACCATGGAAGGTGCGGAGATAGAAAAGTACACATCCCGTTTTCATGAACTAGCTAAGTTAGTGCCACGCTTAGTTACCCCGGAATACAACCGGATCGACCGTTATATTTGGGGATTGGCACCCGAGATCCGCGGAATGGTCACGTCATCAAACCCAACTACTATTGAAAGTGCAGTGACCTTGGCGCATCGTTTGACCACTGACATGGTTCGTTCAGGGATTCTGACTAAGTGCAATTCGGGGAATAAGCGAAAGGCTGAAAGCCAGACGGTTAGAAAGATATACGACAAGGCAAGTAGGAACCCGAAACCAATAAAGAGCTTCGCAATCACCACTACTGAACCGAAGAAATACACTGGCCCTCACCCGAGGTGCACTAAGTGTCAATTCCATCATGTGGGAACTTGCCCTAAGTGCACCACTTGTAACAAAATTGGTCACACTGCGAAATACTGTAGGGCTGGGAAAGATCGAAGGGAAGGAACTGTTGCAGGAAGGACCTGTTATGGATGTGGAAGTCCAGACCACTTTAAGAACAACTGCCCAAAGACAAAACAGGGTCCGGGCAACATTAACCCTGGAAATCAAGCAAGTACATCCAACCAAGGGAACCGCGAAGGACGGACCCGAGGGCGCGGGTTCGTGATAGGTGCTGAGGAAGCTCGACAGGATCCTAAAGTGGTGACAGGTACCTTTCTCCTAAATAACCACTATGCTTACGTACTGTTTGACTCTGGAGCCGATAGGAGTTTTGTGTCACACGAATTTGTACCCTTATTAGGCATCAAGCCTAAAACGTTAGAACATGCCTACACTATCGAATTAGCTAGTGGTTCTGAGCTTAAGGCTGGGGAGATAATACCCGACTGTATCCTAAATCTAGAAGGTGAAATATTCAAAATCGACCTAATCCCGATTCGACTAGGAAGCTTCGACATAGTAGTAGGTATGGATTGGTTAACCAAACATCACGCGAACATAGGGTGTCACGACAAAGAGATAATGATACCCTTACGAGAAGATGAGACACTTGTCGTACGCGGAGACAAGTCCGGAAGAAGTTTGAAGATGATATCGTCCATGAAAATCCGCAAGTACCTGAGAAAAGAGTACCTTGCTATCCTAGCACACGTTGTTGAGAAGGAATCAGAAGGTAAACGCGTCCAAGATATTCCAGTAGTTCGGGAATACCCTGAAGTATTTCCAGAAGAACTACCTAGACTACCCCCGCCTAGACAGGTTGAATTCCGAATCGAATTAGTCCCAGGAGCCGCCCCGATAGCTAAGGCACCGTATCGCCTAGCACCTGCAGAGATGCAGGAACTATCAAATCAACTCCAAGAACTCCTGGAAAAAGGGTTCATACGACCCAGTTCATCACCATGGGGAGCTCCAGTCCTTTTCGTTAAAAAGAAGGATGGGTAATTGCGAATGTGCATCGATTATAGAGAATTGAACAAACTGACAATCAAAAACCGATACCCTCTTCCCCGCATTGACGATTTATTTGACCAGCTGCAAGGAGCCTCATACTTCTCAAAAATCGACCTACGATCAGGATATCACCAGTTGCGAGTTCATGACGAAGACATCCCCAAAACAGCATTCCGGACACGATATGGGCACTATGAGTTCATGGTCATGCCATTTGGACTAACAAATGCGCCTGCCGTGTTCATGGATTTAATGAACCGGGTATGTAGAGCATACCTAGACAAATTCGTGATAGTATTCATCGACGATATTCTAATCTACTCCCGAAGCAAGGAAGATCACGAAGGACATTTAAGGCAGATATTAGGAGTCCTTAGGAATGAGAAATTGTATGCCAAGCTCTCCAAGTGCGAGTTTTGGATAAGAGAAGTACGTTTCCTAGGTCATGTAGTCGGCAAAGACGGAATTCATGTAGATCCAACTAAGGTTGAAGCCGTTAAGAAATGGGAAGCTCCCAGAACTCCAACAGAAATTAGGCAATTTCTGGGTTTAGCAGGTTACTATAGGAGATTCATTGAAAATTTCTCAAAAATCTCTCAACCACTAACCGCGCTAACACAGAAGGACAGGAGCTTTGTCTGGGGAAAATCGCAGGAAGACGCATTCCAAACGTTGAAGCATAAATTATGCAATGCACCAATCTTAGCACTACCAGAAGGCCCCGATGACTTTGTAGTTTATTGCGACGCATCACACCAAGGTCTTGGATGTGTGTTAATGCAAAGAGACAAAGTCATAGCTTACGCCTCAAGACAACTAAAGACTCACGAGAAAAACTATACGACTCATGACCTAGAATTAGGAGCGGTCGTCTTCGCATTAAAAATTTGGAGACATTATCTCTACGGGACTAAGTGCACCATATACACAGATCACAAAAGCCTCCGCCATATCTTCGAGCAAAAGATGCTCAATATGCGCCAGAGGAGGTGGGTGGAGTTACTGAACGATTACGATTGTGAGATTCGATATCACCCGGGCAAAGCCAACATAGTGGCCGATGCATTAAGTCGAAAGGAAAGAGCGAAACCCTCTCGAGCAAGAGCATGCGTAGCACTTGTGCAAACAAACTTAAAAACGCATATCCAGCTTGCTCAAGAAAAGGCCTTGGGAGGCGAGAAAATGAAGGAAGAAACCCTGCACGGCCTCGAACACAGATTCGAAACTAAGTCCGATGGGGTGAGGTACTTTAAGGATAGGGTTTGGATACCCAAGGATTATGAGCTACGAGACTTAATTTTGACTGAAGCCCACAAATCACGATACTCAATCCACCCCGGGGCCGACAAAATGTATAGAGATGTGAAAGAATACTACTGGTGGCCTGGGATGAAGAGAGACATTGCCGTCTACGTTGCGAAGTGTTTAACCTGCTCCAGAATTAAAGCAGAACATCAGAAGCCATCAGGGTTGTTACAACAACCGGAAATACCCCAATGGAAATGGGAGCAGATAACAATGGACTTCATCACCAAACTACCTCGAACCACGAAAGGACATGATACCATATGGGTCATCGTAGACCGACTGACAAAGTCCGCTCATTTCTTACCCATCCGAGAGGATTATAACACGGAGAAACTCGCCCGAATTTATATTAACGAGGTAATATCGCGCCATGGAACACCTATTTCAATCATCTCTGATAGAGATGGCCGCTTCACTTCTCGTTTTTGGCAGTCATTACAAAAAGCTTTGGGTACACGATTGAATCTAAGTACGGCATACCATCCTCAGACAGATGGACAGAGCGAGCGAACAATACAAACGTTAGAAGACATGCTTCGAGCTTGCGTATTAGATTTCGGAGGGAATTGGGACATTCACTTGCCACTGATAGAGTTCTCATATAACAATAGTTATCACACCAGCATACAATGTGCTCCTTACGAAGCCTTATACGGGCGAAAATGTCGATCACCTTTAAGCTGGCATGAAGTGGGTGACAAACACCTAACGACACCCGACCTTATCCAAGAAACTACCGACAAAATCTTAATTATCCAAGATCGACTAAAGACAGCCCGAGATCGACAGAAAAGTTATGCGGATAACCGTAGGAAACCCTTGGAATTTCAAGTCGGTGATAGAGTGTTCTTGAAAGTGTCACCATGGAAAGGAATGGTTCGTTTTGGCAAAAGAGGCAAGTTAAGCCCACGCTACATCGGACCTTACGAAATCATTGAACGAATTGGCCCGGTAGCTTACAAACTTAAGTTACCACAAGAATTAGGTGCGATTCATGACACGTTCCACGTATCCAATCTTAAGAAATGTTTAGTTGACGAAATGCATATTCTACCCTCGGAAGGGATTCAAATTGACCATCGCTTACATTTTACTGAAGAACCAACTGGAATCCTCGACAAAGAAGTCAAGCGTTTGAGACGTAGCAAAATTCCGATTGTCAAAGTCCGATGGGATTCTAAGCACGGACCTGAGTACACTTGGGAACGAGAAGACTTCATGAGACAAAAATATCCCCATTTATTCACTAATTAAATCCCACAGCACGACCGGTTGAATTTCGGGACGAAATTCATTTTAACTGGGGGAGACTGTGACAACCGTCAAAATCTCAGGTCAACATCGCAATTAAAATCTTAGTACTTTTAAATTTCTTTTATAGCACTCTAGAATCCTAATGAAAAAGTCTAGGATCGACTCCTTAAGTACCTAGTCCGAGAGTTACTGAAATCGCACAACGTCTTAGAAGATTGCTTAGTGAACTCTAAAGACTTTGAGGGACACTAAAATAGGTTACTAAGTGCCAAAGAAAGCAAATGAAATTAAAGCTCATCAGTCGTCACGAAATATTCATCGTTTCACAAGAATCGGAAAATTCCAATAAAACGGTTATCACAACCGTAAACCGATTAATTAATTTGCGAAAATCATTATAAATAAAATAAACACATTATGATGAATGTCATGAATTTATAAAAATATGAATTCGTAATTCGAATTAAACCGCAAAGAAATCCTAATTTAACATCCATAGACTCACAAAACTAATACAAATTAATTATATAAACTTTGGAACAATTATATAACAAAATTTATAAAAAAAAAAATATTTTGAAATCAGCCCCCCCCCCCTTGCAAAAAACGGCCAGCCCCCCCCCCCCCCCCCTCTTCCCCCTCCTTTTGTCCATTGCACTTCTCTATACATAGAGACTTGCACACACTCTTCCCAACTTTCCCTCATCATTTTCTCTCTTCCACTCCAAGAAAACACACACATTCTCTCTAAATTTCCAGCCACTTTTCCATCAAATAATCTCATCTCGAAGGTGTTCATTCACTTCAATCCATCATTCAAAGGTAAAACATTCATCTCTAGTCTCCTTTCTTGTAATCTCTACTTTTAATCTTTATGAAAAACGGATTTTATCCCTTTTTCCATGGCTAAAACCCTCAATAAAGGTTTGTAAGTTTGTAGGTTCCCTTACACTTGTTTAAGTGTCAAAAACTAAGGGCAACCCATGATCAAACCAAAAACAAACCGAAAATCGTCTTTTCTTGTATTTTGATGTTATTTGTTAGTTCTAGATGGAATGAAAAGTTTAAACCACTAAGAATCATATCTAACACATCTTGAATGTATTTTAACACCAAGAATGTGTTAGATCAAAGATTTAAAGGAGCAAATAAGATCTAGAGCTTGGTAGCAAGAGGTGTTCTTGAAAAAGAACCCAAAAACCCGATTTTTGGGCTTGCATGTACCATTTTTGTATCTAAATCTTGTGTTATGTTAAAGTATATTTTTATCTCTGTAAAAGTACATATTCATGCATATAAGACAAAGCCTCAATCATTGGATGAGGTCTAAAAATCGTGAGATGTGGAAACACATCAAAAAGATTACTATTGTCTTGTATGAATCTGTCCAGATTTTGACCTCACTTGAGACGACCATAACTCAGTGAATAATGGTCCAAAAATCTTGATTCTTCTTCTGGAATTTAGTTCAATGTCTTACCTTTCAAAGCCCACTGGTCTCATTCAAATCCATTGAGTTTAAGACCCCCAAACGTACCAAACAAAACTGGTGCGCAAACAGTAGCTTTCTGTTTACATGGTGTATTGATATTTGTTTAAGGGTCTTACACTATTCAAAAACATTTGAGAAAATTATTTTACATTCCTAACACACATATCTCAGTTTTATAAAAATATGGGATTTTATTCTGTTGATTTAGTATTTTTAATAAATACATGATTAACATGCATAATCTAAGTCTTGTAAATGCATGAAAGATGTGGTATGGAGAAAGTAAAATACACAAAATATAGATAAATCGTGTTTAAAATTTGAGGATGATTTTTCTCAGCATCTACATCTTGAAAAGAACCTTGAAAATAAAAATAAGAATTTTTGGAAAAGCTTAAGTATTTTTCAAGAATTAATGTAAATAAAGTCTCTAGAAAGCCAAATATTCGTGAAAAATTACTTTTTGACATCATAAAAATATGGGAAAATTATTGTGTCATTTTCCACATAAAATGACACTATCCTCAAAATTTAACACTAATTGGAATTGTTTTGTTATGTTTTTCGACGTGCGATTTGCTAAAACACATACGATGGGAACCAATGTTCCAGAGCCCAAAATGGCATGAAATTTTTACACAAACTTAGAAATGACCTAAAACTGATCTAGTAAAAATTTCGTAATTTTTCAAGAATAATTACTATTTTTCTCCTATTTATCCCACTCTTTTGGTCAAGAAATGATTAAAAATAATCTGTAAATCTAAAAATTCCCAAATTTTCACAGAAAATTTGTGAATCATTTCCCATGTTGTATACCAAATTTGGTGATTTTTGGAATCCATTTTCAAGCGTTTACACTATTTTCATCACAACCCGAGTTTTTACCGTCGACGACAAATCAAATCTAAACGGCACTTTGTAACCTAAACAACTAGCTAAGCAATCTTAACAAGCCATCTTAGTCAAGAATCTAATTAGGAACCTTGTACTCGTAGGTCTTGGATAGGAGCCACTTTTGGGTCGAGTCGCGCTTTACCACCCTTTCCGTACGCCTACTAACGATTGTGAGTACTCAGCCCCTATTTCAATGCTTTAATTCAATGTTTTGGGGTGAAAAGCATGCATGAATGACTTGAATGATTTTATTTACTTGCAAATGATATGTTTATGATACTTGATTTACGATGTTGTGAATACTTATTGATGCCACATGATTATATGCTTGGTTGCTATCGTATCTAAAGTCCCCGGTATCTCTACACGACCATTAACTCTATTTGAGCCAATGATGCATATGAATAGTACTATTTGGGAGCGAGACCACCTCCCCACTCACGCGGCCACGTGAGTGCATTCCATCATCCTAAATGCCAACGATAGGGCATCACTATTTGGGGCAAGGGTTTATCGGTTGTAGGTTTGGTTGTGGATTCAAGCATAATTAATCATGGACTATATAAACCATAATATTTTGTTTTAATAATGAATTCACAATGCATGATGCCTTGATGTCTTCGTTGAAACTACAAACTTGTGACCCGAGCTCTAGGATGACTTAGATATTTGAAACAGTTTCTTATTGAAAATCATAAACACAATGATTTGAACCATACTCTGATGTTGTCAATTAAAAACATTCAATCTTGGAGATGCATTGAATCAAAATCATAGTAATTAAAAGGTAAATCATGGCGGTCTTGACGATCATAGGCATGGCCTTAAAGCGATGCCCTTTTTTTACACCGACAGGGTAACCCACCTCAAATATGAACGTTTTGACACTTATAAAAATAAAAACCATCATTTTACGAACTTTACTTGAAACTATAAAGTGTTAGCAAATAAGTCTTACGTACTAAATCACTCTTTTACTACACTTATCTATCGTCAAGACTTGTAAACACATGAACATCAAATATTAATTCCATCCTACGAGCTCGACACCGAACACATTTTTTCTTCACTAATCCTGTATGACGTTTTGCATTTCCATTGGACTTCATTAATTTCAACGAAGGTCTATCTTTTCATAAAACCTGAGTGCTCACCAACTATGTTTCATAGTTGACCTGTATTTTACATGCTTTTCAGGAACTTGTCACAATCTGACAATTGAAGCTAAACCTGCTGTCTGATTTTAGATTATATTAGTGTATGGAATTTATGTCTTTTGGAATGTAGTAGTACGATTCGGATATTACTTTTGTATTTGGGCATATTGTAAAACTCTATATTATGTGCTTAATGAAGACCGTTGAACGGTGACGTTTTGTAATGTTCGATTATGAAATCATTGTACTGTTACACCTCGTGTTTCCGCTCTAGCGGGGTGTGACAAAAGATATCCATATGTAGCAACTCAAAAGGCGAGGAAATAGAGTTCGCAGTTTTAGACTTGTGTGGTTTCTTATGCTATTTTCCTTTCAAGCAGGATATACACTTGTCTTCAAATGCAAAACTCTTCGGTGGTACACCCAGAACTAACTCATGTTTTGTTATATAGTTCATTTTACGAAAGTTTAGGTGTGCCATTTTCTTATGCCATAGTAGAGAGTCTAATTCTGAATCCTTGGATAACAGACAAGTAGACTCCATTGAAGTGATAGGAGCATTCATGTTGATAGCATAAATGTCCTTCTTCCTTGGAGCTTTCATCAGTATCCATTTGTCGGGAATATAAAACCCGGCTTCAGGATCAAGGCCTATTTCTCAGTGAAGAGAACGTGATGACCTTTATCACAGACTTGGGAAACACTCACTAGGTTGTGCGTTAGTTCTTCAACATAATTCACATCCTCTAGAGTCAAAGTTCCATTCGAAACTTTTCCTTTCCCAGTAGACTTCTGGTTCCTATCATGTGCCTTGAGCATCCACTGTCAACATACCACCAATTATCGTTGTTCCCAGTCTGCTCCTGCACATACAAGTTGTACACAATTAGTTCTCAAGAGGGACACAAGCCATTACGGTCTTGGTTTGTCCCTTATCATCTACAAACTGTAGCTCTTTAAAGTAACTATCCTTTCCATTAGGAGCTTTGGTCACCTTTGAAGGAGCATCAGCTTGCTGATGATTAGTGGTCCTGGGTCTATGAGTTGACTGATTTCCAACACTCCCCGATACACAACCCTGGGATTTTTGCCCTTGGTTACGAATATTATAGAACCCTTGGTTAACTCCTTGTGAGCGAGATGTAGAACCGAACTCAAAGTGACTATGGTTCCTTCTCGGAGTCATAAACCTCGACGGCACTTGATCTTTAAAGTGTTCAGGCCGTTTAGGTTTGGGTGATGAGACACTGTGAGAAGCATCTCTTTTAAGAGCATTTACAGGTTTAATACCAATTCCCGGTCTGGTACCTAACCTGTCTGTGCTCGAACTAGAGATATTCTTAGGCTTATCACTGTTCTCGCGTTTAGGAGTAGCTCCTGTCTTCTTATTGGGACAACAAGAAGATACGTGTCCTTTTTTATGACACTTGAAGCATGACATCTGCTTTCGTGACTTCGCTGTCTTAGCACTCTCCTTCTTTGTCCGATTAGAAGACACTGAAGGTATATCCTTCTGTTTCTTAATTACCTCATCATTTACATTAGTACTACCAATCATTCCACTTGATACAAAATGTACTTTAGTGAATGATTTAATTGTACTTCTGTCTAATGATGGGTCGTTAATAGGATCCTTCTGAGTCTCAGATGCATCAGACTGTTGAATTTCCAAATCCTCAGTCTCAGGATTTGCATATGTCATCTCTAAGTCAATTTGAGTAGTAGTATAATTTGCATTAAAAGGCGGAGGAACATCAGAGTAACCTAGGCCAGTTACATCCTTCACACTACGTTGTGAGCTAATGATTCTATCTAAGGTCAAAGAAGATGTCCTATAACCTTCAAGTTTTCTATTTAGCTCTACTAACTTCATGTTTGACTCTGAGAGTTCTTTATCCCTAATAGCAATATTTCTATTTAGCTCATTAAGGTTTAGATATAACCCGTCTATCTTAATACATTGTTCATTAATTATGTCAGTTAGACTAGTCTTATCTAAGGCATCACTCTTAATCTTTTCAGTCAATGCTAAACTTATCCTCACCTAACCTACGAACATCAGACTTAGCTATATCTAATTCGGATGTTAAGGTTTTGTTATATTCGGCAAAAACACTAACCTGAGTTTGCAAATCAGTAACTAAATAGCAAACATCAGTAAGAGTAAGAAGATCTAGACATACCTTTTTCTTATCTGTCTGAACGTCAGCCATATATGCAACAAAGTCATCGGGACTCATTTCTTCAGTCGAGTTGATGTAGAGCACATCTTCCTCATTCCCCCTGACTTCCACATGTGGTACATTGGCTTCAGGTTCCTCAGCAGTCGGCATGTAAGAAGTGGATTCAATCGGTTTCTCTTGATCGTCAATCTCAGCCATGAGAGCTTGCTCAGGCTGAGTGGACCAGTCATAGGAGCCATCGATTTGTTGAACCACTAAGACTTTGGAAGTTAAAGTACTTCCCAAGTCTTGTTTAGCAGCGCCGGTATCAACCTTCGGTCTCTGGCATTCCCTGGCAAAGTGTCCGTAACCTTGACATTTATAACACTTTACCTTGGATTTGTCGAACCCAGGTTGATTTCCAACAACTCTTCTACCCGTACGATTTAGGAAATTCTTAACCCTCCTTGACACCATCGCAAGCTGCCACTGGAGGTCCATCTCCTCTAAGTCATCGAGATCTACTTGATCGTAGTCCTCATCAAATTGTGTAGGATTATTAATCTTCCCTTGTATGTAATTTTCATAGGAAGCAACAAACGAAGCCAGTACAGAAAGTTGTTGTTCTGCTGATTTCATACTCATTGGCATTTTATGATGCCCTTGAGTTGACTTCTCAGAAGAAGTATTCTTACTTCGTTTCTCGCTTCCATCTGAAGCTATAAAGCATAGATCCTCGGTCAACATTTCACCAAGTTCATCAATTTCACCAGTAAATAGTGCAGTGGTCGAATTGGATGAAGCTTTTGAGATACTAGTCTTTCCATGGTATAAACCTGGATTCTGTAGATGATCAGAATCTTTATCTCTAGTTTTCTTGGAGAAATCATAACCCCTTAGCTTGTCAATTGCCTGCTCTAGGGTCATGGTGGCGTATCTCTCATCATTATCTTTTAACATGATACCATACATTTCCCACTTACAAGGCAAACCCTCAATGAATTTGTCGGTTTTCTCCTTGTCATTGTAGAAAATCTCGTGGTCGTCAAGTTCACTTAATAAGTGATAAAATCGAGTAGTGTAGGCTTCAAGGTCTTCTTCTCTAAAAGCTTTAAAAACCATAAACTGCTTTTTCAGAAGATTACACTTGCCTGCCTTTACCTGAGGGCTTCCCTCACACCTTTTCTCTAGAGCATTCCAGAGCTCTTTAGCTGTGTGAAAGGATTTCAATTGGTGATTGATCTCCTTGGGAAGGCTCATTTTTATCGATGAATGTGCCTTATTATCAATAGTGAATTCTTTCTTTTGATTGTCATTCATTATGTCGTAAGGCACAATCACAGTTGCATTCCCTACCTCAGTTGTAGGTGCAACATATCCGTTCTTAATGCACAGCCAGATGGTGATGTCGTGGAATCTACAGTAACTTTCGAATCTGTCTTTCCACCCATAATAGTCCTCAAGTCTAAGTAGCTTCGGTGGAACATTAGATTTGCCAACCTCGTGTTCCATCTCGATCATCTCGATCATTCGACTCAATGAATTTGCAACTAAACTCAATTCGCAGGTAAAGTCAGCTCTCAGAAATCTCAGTTCGCAAGTCAAACTCAGCTCGCAGAGAATCTCAGTTCGCAAGTCAATCTCAGCTCGCAGAGAATCTCAGTTCGCAAGTCAATCTCAACTCGCAGAGAATCTTAGTTCGCAAGTCAATCTCAACTCGCAGATAATCTCAACTCGCTGATAACAGTGTTACCCTAATCTCAACTCGCAAAACGACGCCTCGAAATCTGAGAACTGAAACTTTTTGGTATTTTTAGGAATAAATCAGTAGATTTCGTTCGTAAAACAACCCTAAAGTTGTTATATAACCAAAAACCTTGTAACCACAACGTTTCTAAGCCCGAAAGCTCTGATACCAATTGTAAGGTCGCTAGATCTTGGTTCGATAATGGATTATCTTTAAGGTATTGAGGTGCGGAATCCCTCAATACTTTAGGTTTAGGCTTCTATAACTTTGCTATTAATTAACAAGCTTCGTTTTGATATTAACTAGGTTAAACACTCAAAACCGAGCCTATATAATAATAGCCTTTATATCTGCACGAAAAACGAGGAGAATAATTAAATATTTGCTGTGTGTAATAATGGCACGGATCTCCATAAATGAGCAGCAATAAAATATATATATCTGGTTCAACTCGCAGGCCATGGGCTTTGCGAGTTGACTCAACTCGCAGCCCATGGGCCTTGCGAGTCCAGATAGCTGCGAGCCCAGATCTTAGCTCGCAGGAGTAAGTCTTGCGAATCCAGATCAGGCTGCGAGGTGAGATCTCAACTCGCAGGTCAAACCTGCGAGTTGACTTCCCATTTTGCACCTTTGACTTTAACTTGAATTCAATACTTGTCTAATAACATTTAACAAATAATAATAACAAGTTAATATCATATATTTACAAGTCTAAACCAATTATACAAATTTGACAATAAATACACTAGTCCTATTACAAGCTAGATCTGTTATCACAATAACATGTCCCAACAATTTTGGATAAGGAGGTTGCAGACTGGAAATCCGATGATGAAATTATTCCAGATGACGATGCTGATATTGATGAATTCATAGTGTTAAAGCAACCAGTAACTGAAGTATTTGTTGAGGATGAAGCTGTGGAGAAAGTGATCAACTTGGAACAGGACTTAGCTCCTGAAGTTGATTCAGATTCTGAAGAAGTTGAACCAACTCGAGAGGAGTTAAAGAAGTTATGGTTCAAAAAGGTTGAAAAGGAACCGGAAATCAAATATAAAGGTGATATTAGGGTCAGAGGATCGGGCAAGCTGAAGCGAGGCATCATAAGTTGGTTCTATGACAGCAATCTGAAGTTGTTCATACTAAAAAGATATGATGGGATTCAGTACTTGAAGAACAAGCTGGAGACCTTTAGCTCGTTGCCTAAAATTGAACTGAAGGAGCTAGCTTGGATAGACTTGGTGAATATTGGTGATGATCCTTATGCTAGTGCCTTAGAAAGAATCTTAAAGCGTGAAGGAAGATCTAATCAGTTTGAAAGTCTAAAGCCAAAGCCGGGAAAGAGAGTTCTTGATCTGACCCAGATTGATCCACTAACTAACAAGCCGTGGATGAAGATGGTCTATAGACCAGTCAAATGCTTGAAGAGGGTTCCGCTGAAGAAAATGCCACAGAACATTCTTGCAAATCTCAAGTGGTGGTATGTGGATAACAAGACTGTTGAGGTAGTAATGGAAGATTGTGAAGGAAAAGAGCTGCTGAGAGTTTATGACAGTTTACATCTGGTAAACTTGTCGAAGGACGATCTGATGAAACTTCATGTAAACAAGATCTTGTATAGAGATAGTTGGAGACATGAAGGACGAAGGTATCAGAAGGTTGTGAATGTGTGTGTTGAAAAAGGCTTATGGGCTGAGAGTCGATAGAGTTGATCGAGAATCAAGATTCGACAGAGCTAGAAGACTGAAGACAGATAGAGCTATTGTCAAGGGGGAGTCTGTTGGTGCACGTTTTGTGACAACAACTATTATTTTGTAATAGTTAGTTTTGTAATTAGTTTTATAGTTAATTCGTAGTCTGTTTAATTAACTTAGTCTTTTTGTAAGTTGTATTGTAAGTTCGTACGAATCTATAAGTTCGTACGAACCTAGGACCAGCTAAGTTCGTACGAACTTGCTAGGTATAAATACCAACTTATAATGTTTTATTTGTATGCTTTTGGAAACTGATATATTCGAATATACTGTGCTATTTTTGAATCTATACGAACCTACATTATAAACACTTGCAATTACTTGTTTTATTGATTGAAGGTCCCTTTGAACGGATCCAATACGGGATTGCAACGTGTATTAGAAGTAATTGCAAGTGTTTAAGGTGTAAGTTCGTAGGTATTCGAAGATAACTCTGTATATTCGAATATAACTGATTTCAAAAGCTTACAAATGAAATATTACAACTTAGTTTTTATACCCAGTAAGTTCGTACGAACTTACTGGTCCTAGGTTCGTACGAACTTACATGTTCGTACGAACTTCCTAGGTTCGTACGAACTTACAAACTAAAAACTAAAAAGGCTAAGTTAATAAACAATTTACATTATTAACTACAAAACTAATAACAAAACTAACTATTACAAAATAAGAGCTGTTGTCACCAAACGTGCACCAACAGACTCCCCCTTGACAATAGCACGGTCAGTCTTCAGTCTTCTGGCTCTGTCGAATCTTGATTCTTGATCAACTCTGTCGACTCTCAGCCCATAAGCCTTTTTCAACACATACTTTGACGACCCTTTGATACTTTCGCCCTTCATACCTCCAACTATCTCTGTATAAGATCTTGTTCTCATGAAGCTTCAACAGGTCATCTTTTGACAAGTTTACCAGATGTAAGCTGTCATATACTCTCAACAGCTCCTTCTCATCAACATCCTCCATGACTGCTTCAGCTGTCTTACTGTCCACATACCACCACTTGAGATTTCTCAGAATATCCTGTGGCATTTTCTTCAAAGGAACCCTCTACAAGCACTTGACCGGTTTATAAACCATTTTCATCAACGGCTTGTTTGTAATAGGATCAATCCGGGTTAAATCGGGAACTCTTTTACCTGATCTTGGTTTTAAATCAACGAAATTATTCGTTCTTCCTTCACGCTTAATTATTCTCTCTAGAGTTCCGGCGTAAGGATCATTATTGACATTTACCAAGTCAATCCAGGCCAGTTCCTTCAGTTCGATCTTTGGTAGCGAGCTGAAAGTTTTCAATTTTCTTCTTAAGTACTGAATTCCATCATATCTTTTAATTATGAACAGTTTTAGTTCACTGTCATAGAACCAACTTATGATGCCTTTGCTCATCTTTCCTGCCCCTCTAACCCTTATATCACCTTTATACTTTATCTCAGGTTCCTTTTCTGCCTTCTTAAACCATAAGGCTTTCATCTCGGCTCTGGACAGTTCTGGTTCTTCAAATGTCTCATCGCCAAGGACCTCATCACCATCAGACTCTATGTCCTTGCGATCTAACACTTTCTCACCATCTTCAGACTCGATAATCACTTCAGTGACAAGTTGCTTGGGCACGACATGTTCATCTATATCAACATCTGTATCTTGAACAGTCTCCTCATCTGATTTCCAGTCTGCAACACCTGTACTGAGGATTTCTCCTTCTTCTAGTTCTGACCCATCACCATCAAATTCATCTAAGCCAAGCAGTGCTTCGATGGTATCAGACTCTATAAGATCTATAGGGGTGCTCTCCTTATCTGCTTCGTTTTCATTCTTCCTTGCATCCCACCCTGATTTCTGGCTACCACCACCATCTGCCGCTGCACCAACACCAGACCCTGATTCTGTTCCCCAACCACCTTTCTGATCCGTTTTTTCTTCAATTTTCTTGCTCCAGTCCGACCCTTCTGCTTGTGCCTCACTGGACTCTTTGTTCCACCCTTCAGATGGTTCAATATCTTCTTGAGGCTTTGAAGCACCTTGTCTAGATCCGCTCACACCAGAACCTTGACCAGACTCCCCCTGAGCTATAACTGCACCTTGCACTCTAGATGAAGAGCCAGGCAGCTCACCTCCTTTGGGTGCACTTGGATCATCGTCACGGTCATTATCAGCTTTGAGTCTCAGCTCATCTTCCTTGCATCCTGTTGTCTTATCCCCCCTGAGCGACTGGCGCTTCATTTGGAAGATAGTGACCTCATGTAGCCGCACTTGATCTTCTACCTGTTCAAGGTTCTTCTCTAAGCGCTCATTAATAGCTGTCAGATTTGTGACTCGAACTTCCTGGCTTGTAACAACAACAGTTAAAGCAGTCACCATATCCATCAGGCTAGTGATCCGGCCCTCAAGATAGGTAAACTTGTCCGAATCGGAGAGAAGAGCAGCTGGATTGGGAACCGATTGGGTGGGTCGAGCTAGAGGTGGAGCGGTGGTTGGTGTAGATAAGACAGTAGCAGGTGGCGTCGTTGTGGAGGGAACTGGTGGTCGTTGTGTTGTTGATGGAGCAACAGGTGGTGGAGTAGGTGTGACAAACATAGGAGCTGAACCACCCGCTCCAATAACCACACCAGTTGGTCGCTGGCGTTTGCGAGCCTGCACTCTAAATTGTTCCGGTTCAGAGTCATCATTAGAGTTCCCAGGTACATATTCATCGTCCTCCTGGACCTTTCTCTTGCCCTTTTCCTTTTCCCGGGCAGCCTTAGGGTCAATCAACACCCCTTTGGACCCATGAAACCCAATCATAGGGCGGTCCTCGTCATCATCATCATCATTACCATCATCATCATCATTAGATTCTGTAGCCTCAGAATCAAGAGCTGCATCCTTATCATCTTCAGCAGCAGGTGGAGACCATGTGTCTCGGGCTACAGAGTAGTCATCAATGTCCTTGAAGAGATCATCAAAAGTGGGCTCAGAACTGGGCCCTGCTTCGCCCTGAAGAACTTCCCTAACCAACTCAGCAGCAACATCAGCATCAACACGCTCTCCCTCCGCAGGGTGCTCTATCTGGTGCAGGAGTTCTTCAACTACCTCCTGCTGTGGCTCATCAGCAGCCACCTCAGCATGGGCCGGTGCCGGCTCTGGTTCTTGAGCTTGAACCTCAGCAGCTGCTTGGGGCACAGGCACATCCAACCAGCCATTATCTGGTGGAGCCTGATAGTTTGCATCAATAATTGTGTTGAGACATGTTTTGTGACAACAGATCTAGCTTGAAATTAGTTTTTCTAGTTTGTAATAGGTCTTGTATTAATCGTAATCGAGTTTGTACATTGGTTTTGAATTGTAAATGAAAAATTGTGGTTGGAAAACATTTTAGAGTGAAAAATCAAAAAGCTGAAAAATGTTGACCAAGTTTGACCGCGAACCGAGTCAGTTCGCAGGACAAATTTGGGCTGTGAACCGAGTCAGTTCGCTGGGCCTAAATGGGCTGCGAACCGAGTCAGTTCGCAGAAGCCCATGACCCGCGAACTGAGACGGTTATAAATACAAATTAGGTTTCAAACCTAATTAACTTTTGCCAATATACACATACGAACTTCCTGAGTTTTCCAGAGCAATTAAACCTTCTAAAGGCTAGGTATTGATCGTTTAACTGAGATTAATAATCAATACGAAGCAAATTAGATACCCGATTCACTATAATTGTGAAATAATTCGTTATAGATCCTATAACTAAGTATTGAGGGATTCCGCACCTTAATACGTTAGATAACCTCGTTATCGATCCGAATAGACACGGACTTACAATTGGTATCAGAGCCTACGGCTAGATACGCGTAGGTTCGAGGTTATTTTGGGTATTAACGATTGTTTAGGGTGAATAACGTTTGATTTAGGGTTGTTTTGCGTACAATTAGTGCTTATTTTTGACCAAAATCAGGTTCTGGAAGTTTTTAGGTTCGTGTACGTTCGAAATCTTAGGGTTTAGACGTTCAAAAACCTAAAAATTTACGTTTTTGGGGATTACAGCCGTTTCTGCGAAGTGAGATTAGGGTTCTGCGAACCGAGTTTGCGAACTGAGTGAGGCTGCGAACTGAGATTTCAGCCTGCGAACTGAGTGAGGTTGCGAACTGAGATTTCAGCCTGCGAACTGAGATTTGCTGCGAAGTGACTATACCTGCGAACTGAGATTGGTTCTGCGAACTGAGTGAGGCTGCGAACTGAGATTTGCTGCGAACTGAGTTCTCACCCTGCGAACTGAGTTTCTATTTTCGTGATTTTTGAAAGTTTTGTGATTTGCAAAGATGTCAGACCTAAGTAGAATGATTGAGATGGATCATGAGATTGGAAAATCGAATGTTCCACCTAAATTGCTCAGACTAGAAAATTACTATGGATGGAAAGATAGGTTTGAATCCTATTGTAGATTCCATGATTTGGTAATTTGGGAATGCATCAAAAATGGAAACACTGCTCCTACCCAAGTCGTTGAGAATGTGACTGTGGCTATTCCTTATAGCCGGATGAACGATGAGCAAAAGAAGGAATATGAATCTGAGAACAAAGCTCATTCGTCGATCAAGATGAGTCTTCCAAAAGAAATTAATCATCAACTCAAATCTTTTCACACTGCTAGAGAGCTCTGGGTAGCTCTTGAGAAAAGATGCGAGGGTAGTCCACAGTGTTGATACATATTAGAGTGTCTGTCAGTTGGTCAAGTCTATACTGTGTCTGTATATGTAATAGACTTAGAAAATTACATTTCATGTGTACTGCGACACAAGGCTTGTGTCGCATGAGTTGTAGTTGCGACACAGTGCTTGTGTCGCATTAGTGATCTCTGCGACACAAGGCTTGTGTCGCAGAACGGCCAGACAGTTTAGTATAAATACCCTTGTTAGAGATATTTAGGGTAAGACATTTTCCCAATCATTTATTCTCTGTATTTGGCTGCTACACTAAGTTTAAGAAGAATATTTTGGGATTAGAGCTTATAAAGTTTTGTTTTGTTTTGATTTGCACTTAATACAAACTTTATATCTATTGTTGTGTCTTCATTAGCCATTTGATTTGAGTAAAGATCACCATTAAGGGATCCACAATTGGTATCAGAGCCAATATCATTGATTGATAGTGGTTTCAAATCATTTGGTTAATCTTTTATGCTTTTTCTTGATCATTTGACATTTTTCTAGTGTTTGATTTTCTTTAGTGGTACTATATAGTTGTTTTATAGTGTTTTTAAACCTAGAAAGCTATATCTTTATTGGTTTTTGGATAAAAAAATTTTAGGGTTCGAAAATCTGTGTTTTTGAGGCTTGTTTGTACTGACAGCGCCGTTTTTGCGACACAGTGTGCGACATAATATTGTGTCGCTATAGGGTTTCAGCGACATAGTGTTGCGACACAAGGTCTTCAGCGACCTTAATTGTGCGACATAGCACTGCGACATAACACTTGTGTCGCTGTCTGATCAGTTGCGACATAATCATTGTGTCGCTGCTCGTCTTCTTGCGACATAGACTCTGCGACATATCACTTGTGTCGCATTTTACAGTTTTTCAAACTTTTTGAGTAGTCTTTCGAGTCAATTACCATGTCTACTTCTACTTCACTTCAACAGGTTGGAGCAATGCTGAAGCATTCAAGTGAGGTGGGTTCTACAAACAAACCACCGATGTACACTACGGGCATGAACTACTTAGACTGGCGTCAACGGTTTGAAGCTTTTGTATCTTTCAACGATGCTGAGATGCTGATCTATCTTGAAGAACGATATGAACGTCCTGTACGAACCGGTATATTTAATGGACCTATTCCTGAAAAGTCCATTAAATCAATGACTCCTGAAGAGCGTAAGGCTTTCGATACCGAACGAAAGACCTATTCTGCGATTACCATGGCCTTACCTCAACAGATCTTGAGACAACTACGCCATCACAAGACCGCTTATGATTTATGGAAAGGGTTTGAGAAGAAATGTGGTGGTAGTGAACAGTACAAAAGAAACAAACTGGATCTGGTTAAGAAACAGTTTGAGGTCTTCGACATGTTACCTACTGAGTCTCTGGAAGATATGTGTAGTCGATATTCTCAGCTCGTAAGTGAATTGGTTGAGGGAGGAGTAAATCTCGACAAAACTGATGTAAACAAGAAGCTTCTGGGTTCATTACCAAAGAAATGGAATACTCGCGTGCTGCTGATGGAAAAGGATGAGGATATAATGGGTATAGAGCTTGATGATCTAATTGGACAGATTGCTGCTGACCTCTTGGATATGCAGAAAAAGGAAACTAAGGCTACTGCACATATTCAGAATCCCATGTTATATGGTGTGGATGTTCCTGCTGCAGCAAATCAAGCTTCTGGGGCAGCTTTCTTTTCTGGGGGTTCTGGTGCTCCTAACTTATCTGGTGGATTTGGATATACTACCACAAACTCTGCAAGTGGGGGTGGTACTTATTCGAATCTTAAAGGAGCATCTCCTGCAGTTGCTGAGGAACATGCTGCTGTATTCACCGCTTTTCTGTCAGCATATGATGATTTCCTATCAAACAAGAACAGCACGGTGAATATGACTGAAGAAGATTTCAGTCAAATCGATCATGAAGAGCTTGAAAGAATGGATTTAAAGTGGAGCATGGCTATGCTCACAAGACGTGTAAAGAATTTTTTGAAGAAGACTGGACGGAAGAACGTGACTGACCCGGAAGAGAAGGGTCTTGGATTCAATAAGAGCAAGGTGAAATGCTACCAGTGTCACAACTATGGACACTTTGCTCACGAATGTGACAGAAAGAAGAATCCACCTTCCGGTTTGTCCAAGCCCTCTCAGTCCAACTCATCTGAGAAGACCAGATCTAATGAAAAAGCGATGGTTTCCGCTGCGCTACTGCTTTCCAACAATGCTTGGGAATGGTCTGACCCAGATGAAGATGATACAGAACGGGCACTAATGGCTGAAGTGCATGAGGTACATGATGAACCCTTATCTTGTGTATCATGCATTAAATTAACTAACCAGCTAAATAGGTATAGAGAGGATAGCACACGCCTTAACACTGTCATAGAAAATTTAACTGAAACAAATAATATGTTACGGGACAGTGATAAGGCCAGTGGTCAAAAGTTAAAAGCTGTTTTGGAAGAGAAAAAGGAACTAAAAGCTAAAATTTTTGAACAACAAGATGAAATTGGTAGCTATGTTGATATTCTATCATCTGTTAAAAGGGAACTTGTTGAATCTCAAACTGAAGTTCTAAATTTGAAGAAAAAGCTTTCAAACTTTTCCACATCCTCTCTAGTCTTTGATGAGATCCTACAGGCACAGAGGACTGATACTAAGAGTAAGGCAGCACTTGGTTTTCATCAAGTCCCACCTCCTAAGGATTATTTACCTATGCCTGTTAGGGATAATGTCAATGATATGATGCCTATCTTTACTAAGATAGATGTTAAAACTGTCAAACCAACTGTGAGCATCAATATAAGTAAGCCTGAGCTAGTTAAGGCTGAAAATGGCATCATTGCATGTGAACAACCTGAAACTAGTAGGCTCGAACCTATTAGGGCTAATACTAGTGAGTCTGACACAAGTAAGACTCAAAAGGTTGAGAAAGTTAAACCTATTAAGGCCAAGATTCATCAGACTGAACTCATTAAATCTGAAAATATAGTTGAGCCTAAATTAGGAAAGACTCTTTCTGTGCTTCCTCGTATTATTGAAGAGGAAATTGAAATTGAGGATATAACTGATCAAGAGTATCGACCAGTTAAGAAAAACGTCAAGCCTGAAAATCATATAATTACTATCGAACAAAAAGAACAGGTTATAACAAAAGGAAAAGGTAAAGCTATGGCTGAACCTCAAAAGAAGATTGTTTCTAAAACGATTAAATTAAATAAATCTTCTAAAATTTCAACTAAAGCATCTGCCGCTGTTGAATGCTCACACAAGTGTGATTGTTCAACACATGCTTCTTTTGGTCGAGCTCATCGGTTTGTTCCTAAATCTCAATCTTGTTTTGAGCAACGATCTTGCTTCTACTGCAAGAAGCAAGGTCATTTGATAAATAATTGTCATGTGCTTGCAAAGAAACAGTCTGGGAAACAGGTTTCTCAAATTTCAAAGCTTAAACTTTCAAAGAAGCCTATTTCAATGAAATGCTCTAAGCCTACTATCCCAGCTGTTAAGGTCAATAAAGTTGAGCAAAATACTTTGCAAAACATAAAGCCCAAAGTTGTTGACCTGCAAGCATCCAAACCAAAACAAGTTTGGAAGATTAAGGAATCTTGCAAAGATTCTACATCTAACAATACCTCATCAGTCAAACATTCTAAACTTTTTGAAAACAAAGTTTTGACAGATGTGGTCATTGTTGATGATGTCACTGGAGTACCCAAGACTATAAAGGCTTGGGTCTCCATTTCTAACTAATGTACCTTGTTTGTGGTGCCGCAGCAACCTGAATCTGTAAAGAATAGTAAATGGTATATCGACAGCGGTTGTTCTCGGCACATGACCGGTGATATTTCTCTTTTATCTGAAGTTCATGCTTTCAATGGAGGGTATGTGGCCTTCGCTGGTGATAAAGGGGGAGTTATTTCTGGTCAAGGTACGCTTACCAATGGAATGGTAAGCTTTGAGAAGACACTGAATGTTGTATATTGAAGCCGGGATTTGTGATCCCTGAAGAATGGGTGCTACTGAGGGCACCTCGGGAGCGAGACACGTATATTCTGGACATGAGTACTGTGGAAACTACACAGCTCACTTGTCTTCTTTCTAAAGCTCCTGAGAAAGAATCGTTATTATGGCACAGACGTATGGGACACTTGCACTTTCGCAAGATGAACTACCTGATCAAGAATGATCTTGTGCGAGGTGTTCCCAAACAATCCTTTGGTTTAAATGATCACTGCGTTCCATGCCAGAAGGGCAAACAACACAAGAAGTCTCACAGACCAAAGATGGTGAATTCAACTGAGAAGCCATTAGAACTTTTGCACATGGATTTTGTTGGTGCATCTAGAGTGTCTGTCACTTGGTCTTGGTTTCGAGTTGTAACTAATTAGTTAGATTCTGTAAATAGCGAATTGGCAATATCGCTTTAGCGATATTGACAATATCGCATAGGCGATATCACCAATATCGCTAGTATCACTGATTAGTCACCTATAAATAGTCGTTTAGGGTTTCAGATCTGTTGTTGCTGAAATTCGTATTTGTGCAGCCTGTGTTGTTTCTCCAGTCAATCATCTGTAAATCACAATTGGTTTGTTTGATTAATATTATTATTGTGATTGCTTGTGTTGAGTTTAATTGTTAACGTACTTTGATTTTGCTATTGAATTCCGCGCTTTAGCATTTTTGATATTGATTCATTGTGAAAGGTCGTTCCTTTAGCGGTCCTACAAGTGGTATCAGAGCCAATAATCATTGGATTAGTGGTTTATTGAATCAATATTCGTACGTGTTAAAATCTTTTAAACGAGTTTTACGATAAACAAATCGTTTATCAGTCTTAAAAGCATTTTATTCTGTATTTTTAGTGATATCTGGTGTTGTGTTCATCAGTTTTAAACCTTATTTTTGTTTGATTCGTAAAAAAATATTTTTTTAAGGTTTACAGCCGTTTTAGCGATATTGATAGCGATATTACCATCAATATCGCCATTAGGGTTTTCAGCGACATTGTTAATTCTGTGCTCATTAATTTGAGCGATATCACTAGCGATATTACTAGCGATATTGGTGATATCGCCTAATTAATTTTAGCGATATTGTTCTCAATATCGCCTGTGATATCGCCCTTTTCCTCTGATTTCAAAAAAAAAAAAAAAAAAAAAAAAAAAAAAAATTCGGCAATTATCAAAATTTGAATTTGTGCTTCCCTTTGCCTAATTCTTGTTTGAAAAAATTTTCATTTTACTCGACCAAAATTTTGAAATTTTTGGAGGGAAAAAAAAAAAAAAAATTCGTTCGGACAAATTTGAAATTTTAAAAAAAAAATGACTACTTTACAAGCTGTGAATGCTATGTTGAAACACAATGCTGAAGTTGGTTCTGCAAATAAACCTCCATTCTTTGCTCCGGGAATGGAGTATTCTGAATGGCGTGGGAGATTCTTATCGTTCGTTGCGTTTACCGACCCTGAAATGGAGATACCTTTACTTGAACGATACGTTAGACCGGTTGCAGGTGGAGAACATGTGGGTATACCTCCTCCAAAAACCATTCGTTCAATGACTGCTGAGGAACGTAAGGCATGGGAATGTGAACGAAAGGCTCACTCTGCTATAACCATGTCTTTACCTGCTGATGCTATGAAGATGTTCAAGCACCATGATAAAGCTTATGATCTGTGGAATGGCATAGCTGAAAGATGTGGAGGTACCACTGAATACAAGCAAATTAAGCTGGAGTTTGTAAAGAAACAGTATGATCTGTTTGATATTCAGAAGAACGAGACGGTTAAGGACTTGTTCTGTAGATATTCACGTCTTGTGAATGAGCTGACTGAGGGTGGACAAAAATTTAGCTCTATGGAGGTCAACAAGAAACTGCTAAATGCTCTACCTCCTTCTTGGGAAACTAGAGTATTAATGATGGAGAGTGATCCAGACATATTGGCAATGTCTTTGGATCAACTTATTGGAAAATTAGAAACATGTGCTTTAGACATCCAAAAGAAAAGCACAAAATCTAGCTCTTTGCTTCCCGATAATAGTAGTTTTGGATATGGAAGTACAGCTCTTCTATCTGGGCCGTCTACTTCTGAATCTAAACCAGGAACATTCTCTTCGTTTCCAACTCAACCATCTTCCTCTGCTACTGCATCACAAAATGAGCATGCAGTTATCTTCCACGCATTCTTATCATCTTATGATGATTTCTTGTCAAAGAGGATTAGCTCGGTAGATCTTACCGATGAAGATTTTGCTCAAGTTGACCCTGATGAGCTAGAGAGGGTTGACCTTCGTTGGAATATGGCCATGCTTACAAGAAGGACTAAGACATATTTGAAGAGAACTGGAAAGAGATCTCTTGAAGATGTTACTGATAAGACAAGCACGGGTTTTGACAAATCAAAGATTAGATGCAATAAATGTCAAAACCTAGGTCATTTTGCTCGTGAATGTGAGAAGGAAACTGAGATCGCCAAGGCTGCTCTACTGATGGACAATGAACCATCTGATTTTTCTACTACGGATAACGTAGCTCTTATGGCGGATGTCCAAAATGAGGTAGACTGTGATTCTTTTATTTGTAATTCTTGTATAAAACTAACTGGTAAAATCAACAGGTACATAGTAGATAATGATCGTTTGAATACAGATCTAACAAGTCTTATTCAAGCGAACAGAGTGTTAAAAGATAATGAAAAAGTTTTTGTAATAAATCAAAAGACACTTATTGAAGAAAAGAAAGAGTTGAAAGCTATGATCTACAGCAAACAAGATGAAATTGATAGCTACTTAAAACTAATTGCTCATCTTAAAAAGGATCTTGCTGCTGCTCAAGCTGATAATATTGATTTAAAACGAAAACTTGCAAATATTTCAACATCTACTCTGGTCTTTTCCGACATCCTGCAAAGTCAAAGGACTGATACAAATAGTAAGGCAGGAATTGGTTATCACAACCAACCTCCTCCCTCAAACTTGAATCAGCCTAGTCTCTCACAGGATGAAATAAAAGATTATGTCCCTTCTGTTCTCAAGAAGGATACAAATCCTGTTGTGAAACCAGTTATTATCAAAGCAGAAAAGGTTACACAGCCTAATCTTGTTAAGGCTGTTGATGTCAAGCGACCTGAGTTGCTTAAAGTCCCAAGTTCAAATAAAAAGAAGGCTGAGCTTATTAAGCCTAAATTTGAACCTATTTTTTTTGTGCCTTCAACAAATGTTGAAGAGGTGGTGGAAGTGGAGGATGTAACTCACGAGGTTACAAAGAAAGTTAAGAAGAATAACATAAAACCAGAAAATTTAATACTTACTACCGAAGGTAGAGGTCAAATATTTTCTAAAAAGATTTCTTCAACTGCAAATACATTTACTCCTTCATGTTCACATAAGTGTTCATGTGCTGTAAATGTACCTGAAAACAAGCCTTGTAAGTCACCTCCTTCACCGAAACCACTGTCGTGTGATGACCAAACTTTCCGAGAGAGACGATCATGTTTCTATTGTAAGAAGCAGGGTCATCTAATTAATCAGTGTCCGGTGCTTGCTAGAAAATGGGCATCACGAAATGATCCACGTCATCCTAAATATAGAAACTTTCAGAGATCAAAACAACGTGAGTCATCTAGTAATGTTAAAATTTCAAAGGTTAATAACATTATATCTTCTCAACCGCTGGTTAGAAATTTTGATGTAGTTAATCAGAAATCATCCAATGTTAAGCAGGTGTGGAAACAAAAATCCACAAACAAAACAACAATGAAATCAAGTGACCTTTTAAAATATCATAAACTCATTGATGTGATGATTATGGACGCTAATGGACATCTCAAGCCTATCAAAGCTTGGGTGTCCCATAAAATCTAATGTTTCATTGTTTGTGGTGTTGCAGTCAGCTTTTTGATAGATTGTATTTTTAGTGACTGCAAGGATCTGCATTGTGATTGACTGGCTGAGTTTCTCAACGTTTCTGGCTGAGTTTATCAACATTTCGAGACGGAATAACGTGGTTAAAAAGAATTGATTTGACTTGATATGTGATTTTGGAACTTTTATTTAGTCATTATTTGTTCTTTTTGTTAGTTTATGCAACAACCACTCTTTATACTTTTTAGTATTCAAGAAATGTAACGTTGCGAAATTTCTTAAATTAAAAAATTATATATATATATATATATTTAAAATTAGTTTAAGCTTTAGGGGATAACCTCTAAATTAGAATTGAGAAAAGAATTTGCTGTTCAGGGGGAGTAATTTTAAAAATCAGAAATTTGAACAGCAAGATTCTTAATTCTGGAAAACATTTTGGATTGTGTCTGTAAATAATTTGGAATATGATAGTTCATCAGGTGACATGTACACAAAATGGAAATTTTAAGGTTTATATTTGATGTATCAGTAGGTTTATCGCGTACCTGTTATACTTGACCTTCTAGACATCTGACTACTTGCACGATGTATTGGTAGGCATTCTCATACTCATCTTTGAGCAACTAAGAAATCTCTTAATCTGTGTCTGATCTTTTGTGATGATCATCATATGATGTATGACAATGCGTCTTAATTCTTATGTGTCAACTTGAGTCTTAATTCTTTTGTGATAATCGTCTTGTTCCTGATTGTCTCTTTGGCTAGTTAACTCTGCGTGCTAAATTTAAATTTGGACAAATATACTGATAATCAAAATAACACTTACTATTTCCTAATAAATGCATGATATCCTGATATGATCCTTAAGCAGACATATTACAATCTTATCCCCGATTTATTTTCTTTTTGGTATTCTTTTCTTTTAAATTATAAAGAAAATTACAAAAATATTTTAGTTCTATGTTGTTTTATTCAATATCACATATCTTGTTAAAGTCAAATATTGAAGATATAAAAGATGTTGGTTATTCTCCAAAGACTGTGAAGATAAATTATATTGGAGAAGCTGCTAAAGATTGAGAGATGGTCATATAGTTTGAAGATCTTATTGTATGCAAAAGGTGTGTCAGTCACATGAATCTGAACATCAATATTATGAAGACCATGCTATCTCAATGGGGGAGTGTCTAAATATTGAAGACATAGAGGAGTTTGATTGAAGACTTAACTGAAGATTATTTTTGAAGACCAAGCTGCAGACATGGGGGAGTTTGTTGGTGCATCTAGAGTGTCTGTCACTTGGTCTTGGTTTCGAGTTGTAACTAATTAGTTAGATTCTGTAAATAGCGACATTGGCAATATCGCTTTAGCGATATTGACAATATCGCATAGGCGATATCACCAATATCGCTAGTATCACTGATTAGTCACCTATAAATAGTCGTTTAGGGTTTCAGATCTGTTGTTGCTGAAATTCGTATTTGTGCAGCCTGTGTTGTTTCTCCAGTCAATCATCTGTAAATCACAATTGGTTTGTTTGATTAATATTATTATTGTGATTGCTTGTGTTGAGTTTAATTGTTAACGTACTTTGATTTTGCTATTGAATTCCGCGCTTTAGCATTTTTGATATTGATTCATTGTGAAAGGTCGTTCCTTTAGCGGTCCTACAGATTTGTTCGGGCCTGTCAGAAAGAAGAGTTTGGGAGGTACTTCTTATTGCTTAGTTGTGACAGATGATTATTCGCGTTTTTCTTGGGTGTATTTTCTGAAAACCAAGGATGAAGTGCCTGAGATTCTTATTTATCTATTTGATAAACTGCAAAATCTTTGTGATTTGAGAATCAAGAAAATTAGGAGTGATAACGGTATAGAGTTTAAGAACTCGATTATGGAACTGTACTGTTTGAGCAATGGTATTGAACACCAATTCAGTGCCGCAAGGACTCCACAGCAGAACGGGGTTGCAGAACGTAAGAATAGAACCTTGATTGAGGCTGCACGTACAATGTTATCTGACTCTAAGCTTCCAATCACCTTCTGGGCCGAAGCTGTGAATACGGCCTGCTACGTTCTAAATCGGGTATTAACGATTAAGAAGAAGAACAAGACATCCTATGAATTGTTCAACAACAGAAAGCCTAATCTACAATTTCTTGAACCATTTGGCTGTCTATGCACTATTATGCACACCAAAGAACGAATTGCTAAGTTTGGTGAGAAATCTTGTGAAGGTGTTTTTCTAGGATTCTCTAATAACTCACCAAACAAACGTGTGTATAACCTAGTGACCAAGCGTGTGGAAGAACACTTTGAGGTTACCTTCTTCCATTACACTGACAACCCTCAAGGGAAGGGACCCGAATATTTGTTTGACTATCAAACTCTGTTTGATTCTTTCAATGTTCCTGAAGAAAATGAAGAAGAGGATATAGTGACACTACTGAGAATGTTCCTGATCCTACAAATGATGAGGAACAAATGTTTAAGGATTTTGTTCAATCACCTGCATCTGACCTTGAAGATTTACCGGCACTTCAACACGAACTTGAAGCTGACTCCACAAACCTTGATTCTATCATTGTTCCAGCTGCAATTCCGAGTTCTCGGATAAATGTGTCACATCCAGTTGATGCCATTCTTGGTGATTTAAACAAAGGTGTTTTAACGAGAAGACAGATTGCTGCTGCTGAACAATCTGTGTCGACATCGTCTCTTATTACTGTCACTGATCCTGTTTGTCTTGCTTCGAAAATTGAAGAATGCTTTCTCTCCCAAGTAGAACCGAAGAAGACAGCTGATGCGTTAAAGGATCCATACTGGGTTGAGGCTATGCAGGAAGAACTTCAACAATTCACAAAGTTACAAGTATGGACTTTGGTCCCTTTACCCAAGGGTGTTCATCCAATTGGCACTCGCTGGGTATATCGTGTGAAGAAGGATGATCGAGGTGTGGTAATTCGTAACAAAGCACGTCTAGTGGTTCAGGGTTTCACTCAGATTGAAGGTTTGGACTATGATAAAGTATTCGCTCCGGTTGCTCGTTTGGAATCCATTCGCATTTTTCTGGCATACGCTTCTTTCAAGGGATTTCGGGTTTATCAACTTGATGTGAAGAGCGCCTTTCTGTATGGTCAGGTTGTTGAAGAGGTCTACGTCAAACAGCCGCCTGGATTTGAAGATTCTGTTCATCCAAACTATGTCTGCAAGCTAGACAAAGCATTGTATGGTCTACATCAAGCCCCAAGAGCTTGGTATGAGCGGCTTGCAACTCATCTTCTGAAGAACGGTTTTGTTCGAGGCACAATCGACAGTACTCTCTTCATTAAACATGCCGGGGAGGATTTGTTATTAGTACAGGTGTATGTGGATGACATCATTTTTGGTTCTACCAAGGATGAACTGTGTCGCGACTTCGAGCGGATTATGAAGTCAGAATTTGAAATGAGTGCAATGGGAGAGCTAACTTTCTTCCTGGGTGTACAAGTTGAGCAATCAGCTAAGGGGATTTATATTCATCAGTCCAAGTATGTCAATGATATGCTTACACGGTATAAATTGACTGACTGTAAATCCTATGGGACGCCTTTAGAGCTAAATCATCAAATTGGTCCAGCAGAAGATGAAGAGGACTGTCCGGAAAAGGATTACCGATCTATGATTGGTTCTCTAATGTATCTCACGGCATCACGTCCGGACATTGTCTTTGCTGTCTCTCTCTGCTCCAGGTATCAGGCTAAACCGAAGGTGTCTCACATGAAGGCTGTTACGCGAATCTTCGGTTATCTTAAATATAGACCAACACTCGGTCTATGGTATTCAAATGAGAAGACCTTCACGCTTTCTGCTTATTCGGACTCGGACTACGGCGGATGCAATATGGATAAGAAGTCTACTTCTGGTGGGTGTCAGTTTCTTGGACCTCGACTCGTATCATGGCAGTGCAAAAAGCAAACAACTGTTTCTACCTCAACCGCAGAGGCTGAATACATTGCTGCAGCCAGTTGCTGTTCTCAGGTTCTTTGGATACAACACCAGTTGCGCGATTACGGTTTACTCTTAACTATGACTCCTATTCATATAGATAATACTGCTGCTATATGCATTACACGTAATCCTGTCCAACACTCTAAGACCAAACACATAGAAATTAGGTTTCATTTCATTCGTGACTGTTATGAAAAACACCTAATTGATCTGGTCCAAATAGATACTCTTAAGTAGAATGCCGATCTGTTCACTAAAGCCTTTTCCCGCGCTCGTTTCGATGAGCTTGTCAACATGATAGGGTTACGTTTCTTTCAACTTCAAAAATAATATTTGTGACCTTAGTATGTTATGTTATTAGGATTTTTACTTGTTTTCTTTAAAAAAAAAAAAAAAAAAAAGGTTAATTAGCAATAACCATTCTTAATGTTTATTTAACATTAAAGAAAAGCAACGTTGCAACATTTGTTAAAAGACGTTTAGTTGTGTCTCAAAACAACTAGGAATATGATAGTACATTAGGAGACACTCCTCAAACAACAATCTCAAATTTTATCCTCGATATATCAGTAGGTTTATCTTGTATGTGTTATTCTTGCTCTTATAAACAACTGACTACTTGCACGATGTATTGGTAGACATGTTTCCACACTTCTTTGAGCAATTAAGAAATACTTAAATCTGTGTTTACTCTTTTGTGATGACCATCATATGATGTATGACAATGTGTCTTAAATTCTTATGTATTAGCTTGCCATGCTTCAATTGACTTGAGTCTGTATATGACAACATTTGGGGATTTATACTGTCTGTTTCCTTTGTTGTACGTCTGTACAGACCTGGTCTCAGTCAGTATACTTTCAAAAACTAAGCAAACAAAAGTCAAAGTACTTTCCAATCTTATAAAATCAAAGATTACTTACAAGGTCGTCAAATGGTTTGACCAAGTCTGGTTTTGCTTACACCTGAATCGAGTTTATGTCGCTTTGTTGTACGGATGTACAGACCTGTCACCGCTGGCTTGATTCTTAAAAATGTTGAATTCAAACGCTTTCTCTAACTAATCGAAGTTATGAGCATGACTTAATACTAAGAGTATATCTATGGGGGAATCACAGAGATCTATACACTCTCACAATAAATGCTGAAGCTTGAAGTTGTGTGTGTTACATGTTTAAGTGGACAAACAATACTGATAATCGTCTTGTTTCAGACTGCGTCTAAGGCTTGATAACTTTCTTGATCAACTTAAAATTGGACATCTATACTGATAATCGAATTAAAGTTTGATATTGTCTTGCGAGTCTACAAAAATCTTAAAAACGTGAACTCTTGATTGAATTCTGCGACACAAGGCTTGTGTCGCTTATTTGTGTTGACTATCCTGCGACACAAGTCTTGTGTCGCTTACTCTGTAGCCCAGCGACATAATCATTGTGTCGCTCTATTATGTCGCCTATTATTCTGCCCACACAGCGACACAATACTTGTGTCGCTTCTTGTGTCGCTGCCTTGTGTCAGGGGTATAAAAACCCTCGTGTCGCTGTAATTAATATCTAATTATCAGCGACACAACATTTCAAATCCAGCGACACAAAAGGAACCTGCGACACAAGCATCCCGATTCAATTTTCGAACAATCTGTGATTTTCTGTGAATCTTCGCGTGTTTCAACTTCTGAATCTTGTTCACCTTATTATTCCGCATCTATAGGTACTTATCTTACCATCTTTAACTGCATATTCAATTGTACATTTGATTTTGAAGTTTCGGTATTTTAGGTTTTCAATATTTGCATCAATTACATGCCTAAATGTGTTATATTTTGTGAAAACATTGTTGCTTTAGGTTCCTGCTATCTTGATACACCTTCGGCCATGATCAAAACACAAAACCCCTAATTTTTGTTCATCAGAAAAATCTGGGTTTCAAAGTGTTCATCTTTGCGACACAAGCGTTGTGTCGCTGTCTTATGACGCTGTCATACTGCGACACAATACTTGTGTCGCTGTCTTATGACGCTGCTAATGTTGCGACACAAGTCTTATGTCGCTGTCTTATGACGCTATATTCTATGCGACACAACGGCTATGTCGCCATACGATTTGTGCGACACAACCCTTATGTCGCTGAATAATCATTAAATTGATTTTATTGCAAAACTGCGACATAACTCGTTATGTCGCAGTATATCCTGCGACACAAGGCTTGTGTCGCAAGACATTTTTAATTCACAAATGTCAATGTTATCTATTGAAAATAACGGCTTTCAAGTTTCTCGTGTTCTTATAGACATGGCAGGTGTAAATGTGAATGCTTTGTTCTGGGAACCACGTCACAATGTGACTGCTTTTTTAGATGATGACAAAGAGTCGGCCGCACCATATAGACCCATGATCGCTTTTCTTCGCCGCTCTCGGATCTATAATGCCATCACGGCCTCTACCGCTATCTACCGTGATCACGTCACGGATTTTTGGGATAATGTGGCGATAAACTCGGATCTCCCATACACCAGGATTATCTCCCGAGTTCATGATCGTGAGATCATAATATCCGAACAGACTATCAGAGAGTTCTTTGAGTTTCCTGACAACTCAGAAATGCCCGTTACTTTTTTCAAATGCGTTTATATCTGGCGGTATGATACGTCTGGGCTATCCAACCATTCCCAGAGATCAATATCGCAAGGCCTTTCTCACCAAGGTCTGGCGGTATTTGATGCATATAATGATCGTGTGCCTCTCTGCACGAAAAGCTGGTTTCGATGGCATCAGCCATTCGACTGCGTCAGCAATGCTGGCGCTGGTATACAATAAGCCCTACAATTTTTCAGGATATATCTTTCGAGCTTTGGTAGACCACACTCAAGCAGGTGAGAGCCAATGGGCTCTGTACCCACGATTTGTTCAACTACTTATCAACCACCTGCTCCCGAGATTACCGGTGGCCTCACAGAACCAATTCAGACCAACGCCAATGAATACCAGAATTTTTGTGGTCTCCGGCCAATATGCTAAGGGTGCACCGGTTCCACCTGACGTGCCTCTTTGTGGACACATTGTGGATGAGGCCTATGTACCTCCGGAGGGTGACGAATTTG